>JAUTBT010009506.1:0-24737 GCA_032361225.1 Lepetodrilus schrolli
TGGGGGGGGAGTGTCTACCGTGCACCCCCCCCCCCCCCCCCCGAACCTCTAAGAGTGGCATCATTTTGTTCAGGAGATCCCCATTATTGATATTTTACCACGGACTAATTAGAACACTGGCATCTTCCACCTTTTTCATATCACTATCGTAATATTCATCTATTTTCAGATATAATTTTGGCAGCCCCTTCTATATTATTCTTTTTTTTCCCCATTTCTAACTACTAGTAAGTTATTTCACTTTTTATAATCACTTCTTGTAATTATTACTTTTGAAGATGCAGTATTTGTTGATATAGAACACATAGTTAAAGGTAGTAGATTGCATTTTATATGGAAAACATTATGCCAAATATTTGCTCAAGTTAGATTTGGCTGAATGTTTTGTTTTACCAGTGTAACTAGAATTCAATGAAGTGTTTTCGTTATGCATTATTGAACCAACATATCTTTGTTTTCAGTCATTTTGCCCACAGTGATGAGGACTAGGGAACCTGAATCATTCCCAGCTAATTCCAAGAATACATGTCATGTGTGTATATTGAAGGGTGGTTAGTATTGATGGCCTTCCATTAATGGATGCCGCATCATAATTGTAGTATACTAGTGACGACTACGCGTATCAACACTCAATATCTTCTCAAACATTGATCACTGTCCGCTTCCTGTGTTTAGTGCATGGTCTATACAAATATGTCTATATTTCCTGAATACATGCCATATTCCTTAAATGTGAAAGCCCCACATTCGGTCGATCCATGTTTACTTCATATGGTTGTCCCTCCGCTGTCATCGTTAGTGACATCACTGTATCTCCGCCTGCGGACCGTGGCCCGTGCAAGGTTTGCTGTATTATGGATGCATCTTAGATTTTTGTCCAAGGATAAATCTAACGGAGTGTATATCTCGTGTGTATATGTTGGCCACTGTTCATGTTAATCTCAACATGGTTTGTCTATATATCAGCCTGTTTGTTGTATAGTAGAATCTGCTAGGATCCATTCACTACATTGTCCACTCTCTGACCACCTCAAAGTCACATACTCCTACCACAGTAAAATGCTCCACTATTGTACATTGTTTCTAGTACAATGTTATTAAATAATGTGAATTTTCAACATTCTCTCATGCCCTGTGTTTCATGAATGGGTTGTACATACAGTCTAGGTGGCAGTTGAGGATTGAATCATTTCCTGCTATAGAATGACTACATATTACAAACATTTCGTAAAATTCATGCTAAAACTTTCATATTGAGGTGAAGCTAGGTGTAAATGTAGATGGCTATGATAGAACACATATTTGCTTATAATATATTCATATCTGGGTCCCAACATAAATGTGGACCTATCATGTATACTCCGATGATCAGAATAAGCACTACCTTGCCCCTTGGCATTTGCACACATACTGTAAATCAGGAAATTAATACGAGCAGGATATTAATGCAAAAAATGCGATTGGCGTATGGCCGCATTTAATTCCTACGCATTATGTAAAA
Source organism: Lepetodrilus schrolli (assembly GCA_032361225.1). Classification (NCBI taxonomy): domain Eukaryota; kingdom Metazoa; phylum Mollusca; class Gastropoda; order Lepetellida; family Lepetodrilidae; genus Lepetodrilus; species Lepetodrilus schrolli. Next base: position 1,502 of record JAUTBT010009506.1, read on the forward strand.
TAATGAAAGGTAGGTCCGGGGAAAAACATGGTCGATCGCATTTAATTGTTGTCGCATTTATGTCTTAACAGCTTGAGGTCGCATTAAATTAGTGACGCATTAATTTCCTGATTTACAGTATATAAATTTGGAAGTATCGCCATGTATCTTGTTGCCATATTGCAGTGATTGTCCAGTTGCTATGACATTGAAAAGGATTTCTTTTTCTTAAAGTATATATGAACCTCACTGCCAAATTTATTTTATGATTTTCTTATGTACATTATTTATAAAAAAAAGAACACTATGTGGGTGTTGATTATTTTTTACTGTTTTCTAAAGTTTTTAAACAATATTGTCTGATGGTGGTAAGATAACTCATAGCTATTTTATGATTAAAACAAAGATTAGAATGCACATAGGAGCCAAAGAAGACCATTATATATTAATTACTTCCTCAAAGAAATTATGAATTATGTTTAGTGTGCCTGTCCTTGGTGATGGTTCAAGATTTAATCCCGTTTACTTGTGTTCTGGTTGTTTCAAATAAGATCCACTCAACCTATCTGTAAAATACTGTGTGATGTATATGTTTTAAAAATGTTTTGCAGTGAATGTCAGCTTCTATTTTAAAGGGAAGGTTGTACTAATCAATACTAACAATGTTCAAAGTTGAAATTTAAAAATACATTCCAAAATATTCCTTTTATCAACTGATTTTTTTTTCTTGCTGAAAATGTAAACATCTGTGTTAGGAATTGATGTGGTAAATGCTATTATTTTGTTTATTTCAAATGTGTTACATTATGTGTACCGATACTGTAATGTTATTAACCACCTCCATGCTGGATTAGACACGGGCATCTCTGGTTGCCTCCAGCATGGAGAGAGCATCTGTAAATTTCATTAATTTCCATTACCTGCTATATGCTTGTAAAAGATGGCACAATATCTAAGGAATAATAAGAACATATTAATGTATTAATTAAATTGAGATGTGAGGTATACTATTGATATAGTTGAACCACATATTATTGTGAGTGTATAGAACACATTGAGGGTAATTAGCTAGAAGGTACATACTGAGCAATGGAATAATTGTATTAAAAATACTTGCATATTAACCATTAGTATTTAATTGATTGTGATTAATATATTAATGCCAAGCTGCTCTTAGGGAGAGGGGTCTAAGAATATTAATATGGTAATTGTTTTGTAGCACTGTTTGTAGAATACTTGATGATCCATTACTGGAGAATAAATAGTACACTTTACACTGCACAGAATGTCATAAATGTTTGCGAAGTTGTTGCTATGTGTGGCAAATATACGAGTTGCACTTGTCACTATGCAAATGTAAGATAGTGTTTTGATGTTTTATACTGTGTCATTATTGCGGATATACTGTAGATTTTCTGTGTGCACACGTTTATTTTCCTTTAACCTTACGCCTGATGTTGGCTCCAGAAAGACATTTTTCCTGGCTTAATATATTCATTCACATACCGTTGAAGTTCATTGTACACAATAGATGTTTTGTTTTTATCATGGTTATATGCTTACAAAGTTTTCTGTTAATATGTTGAATACAGTGTGTAGCTTATATTTTTGCAATTTACGTTATATAACTGATATTTTGCAGTTGGTTGATTGCATATAACTTTTGTTTTTACAAGCAGTTTCAATTTAGCCCTGTCATTCACAAATCATTGAATAGAATGTGCATGGTTATGCAAATATTTTACGGCCCGATTTGAAAATAATGTAGGTGCTTGTCATGTATCACTGAAATAAGATTAGTTACAAATAAGAATAACTAAGTAAAACTGTATGCAGAGCACATCTACTTTTGTTCATTATAAAATCAGAATAGCCACAGGTATTAAAGGGAAAATTATACTTTTTAATGGTCATAAAAAAGTCAGGGAAGTTTGTAAAAAGGGATGAAAATTTTATATTTTGAAGAAAAAAGAAAAATAGAAAGAAAAAAACAATTACTGTATCAAAGGAAAATTGATTTTCCTGTATAGATTTGGAAGCCTCTTCTGCAGTTTTAAAGAAATTTAATTTAAAATATATATGTCAAAAATGATAGACAATGTCTGAATAGAGATATTTACAAAGTAATGATGACTGTTCACCTACTGAATAAGGGCACACCCAGTAGCAGAGAGAGTTGTTTCCTGATATGAATCAACCCGATGGAAAACATTGTTGGAATGGATAGTATTCAAGAATCGAGTTCCAACACATGTGGGGCGTTTTTATTTCAATTGTTATTGTGATATTTGGGAAGCTGACTCACTTATTAAAGGGAAATAAACCATCACATCAAACTTGCTTAGTTTTTATCCTGAAAAACACAGAGAAGAGAATTGTCAGCAGATCTTGTAATTTGAAAGCTACACAAGAAAACATGTGTACATGTATCAGGATTGCAGTATACCTTTGTATGCAAGGTACTTGGTGGGAGATGGAGTCCAATCTTCGACGTGTTGGTGCCATTGCCTGGCTTAATTAATAATGATTAATTAATTAATTAATCATTTCATTGGTTGCCATTCAGCTGGAACTTCTTTGACATCCCACTGCAGCATGCGTGGATTGCAATATCTGATTCACATGTTTATGTGGACTCGGTATGACTTCATTTGACCCCAAAGTGCAGAAGGTTGCGGGTTCGATCTCTGGTTGCATCATACCAAAAGATGTTGAAAGATGGTACTTGTTGTTCCCCTGCATGGCACTCGGCATTAAAGGGGTAAACCAAGGACTGGTCAGCTCAGAATTGGTATTCTGTGTCTGAGTGGGGTATCCATGTTCTATCTGCGGCATGTGATATTCCATGTGAGCTAGCACTATAAAAACTGGTGGTAATCCTGACTAGTACAAGCAATACATATGAGTTTGGGAGCGCAATAAACCCATTATTACATATTACATATATATATATATATATATTACATGTAATATTTCCAAAAATGCAAATGATAAAAAAAAAAAATTCAAACTACTGCCATCCAGATAACTGACAATTAAAACAAGATTTCTGAAAGAAGCATTCACAAATAATTTATTACTTGAATTGTAAACCAGCTTAATGTTTCTTAACTTCTTCAACAAATGTACATATTTTGTCATAATTATATATCATGATAATAATTAATGATCCAAAGATAGTCTCTCAGGTGTATGTACATTTGGCACAAGTATATAAATATGCAACTAACAATCTTTTTATCATTTTGATTGTAGTACATATATTTTAATCTATTAAGCTTTGGACATTGGACAGTTTAGCAAGAAGAATATATATTTTAATCTATTAAGCTTTGGACATTGGACAGTTTAGCAAGAAGAATATATATTTTAATCTTATTAAGCTATGGACATTTTAGCAAGGCGAATATTGTGGCTAAATGAAGCAATATGGATACCAGAGCATGTGTTTAGGACTATTGCCTATATATAGCTTTAAGTTAGTAATCAACATTTTTGTTTTGGTGGAAAACCAATATTATCACATTAGCTTTGTAAACATAGCTTGATCATTTAATGTTTGGATAAGTCCAAGAAAATTATTCCAATAATAATTTTCATTCCCATATTATACTCTACTTATAATCATAATCCATTTAATATCAGATATTGGTCTTAGCTCTTCGTCAATTTGGCAGTTTAAATCGCTAACTGAGCTTTAATTCCTGATATTATTTTAATAATATTTAAATAACAACTACATGTATATAGCTTCATAATGATCCATTAAATACAATTTGAGTTTTCTACAAAACAAAGTCTCAGTTGTATATTTTCTTGGAAATACTGTAAACATTCTCGTACAATTTGGCCCATTATTTGTCCCAGTCCTATTTGTACTAACAACTATGAGATTCGTAATCATCCAATAATTGATAGTCTACTTATAAGTTATTGAGCAGACAAAATATTCAGTCAAAATTACATAATTTAAAAACATTTTGATTATGCTTGAAACTCGTCCAATGAAAATGTAACTACATGTCATCTTTTATTGACATAGGAAGATTGCCTGTCAATTTATATTGTCTAATTTGTCTACATGAGTACAAGCCCCAAACTGAGTCTTGACCCTTTCCATGCAGAAGACAACTGGAGATACCTTAAAGTGCAGTGCCTGTGCCTAGTCCAGCTGAGACAGGGTTAATGGAATGCATCTACGCTGGCTGACAAACACAGAAGTCACTACCTACTACAATAACATTAGCATACCCCAGGCTCAGAAACTAAAACATTCATACAACTACACTACATCATGTACATAGAACCTGAAGCATTGTCCATAGAGTTAGTGACTAAAAAATGTAAAAATCTGCATCATTCCCCATAGATCAGCTTAATAAAACATAGAATCTGCAACATGTATGAAAATAATTGTGCATTCCAATCTGAACAATTTATGTGTACTGGTGTAAATAACAATTATATTGATCAATAATATTTATTTTATCTCAACCGACCATTCATCGATGCCAATATTATTATAATTTGTATATTGAAGCTGACCAATTGGTCATAATATCAAAGTACATGTATATGTATTTTAATTTGAATGCCTGAGCCAAAATTAATACACACAAAATAACAACAACAAAAACAGGAGAAAAAACCCCATCTATGAACACCTCTACACAGCATACTTTAGTTCTATGTACAGTGTAGTCATATAAATGGTTTACAGTTTCTGATGTCAATTTTCATTGGTAGGCCTGTGGACACTGCACACTAGCTCGAGATTCCTCTAGCCTTCCCTGTTAAACCATAAGAGACTTTATATTAAAATGGTCAGGGCTCATATAAAAAGTCTCTTATGGTCAGCAGGGAATGCTAGAGGAATCTCAAGCTAACTGCACACCGGAGACAAATATGACATAGACGACATTTTGCAATATGACGAGAAATTAGATCACAAATTCACATGTGCTTACAAATTAAGTATGCTGATAAATACATGTAGGACCAAACATGTAAGTTTAAGGGTAATATTGAAGCATGGAGTTGCAGGAAGGCATGATAACAACTAGGCTGAGATAGTCTACCGTCAATTGTCTGATACGACGTAAATTGTATGATATGACGTAAATTGTCTGATATGACGTCAATTGTCTGACATGACGGTTGGAGCTTCTCGGCCTATAAAACAACAGTTTTAGAGTTTCATAATAAATTCAACAAGCATATACTTGTTCGTGCATACAGCCCCAGAATGAAAACATATCTGTACAAATACAAGTCTAAAAAGGTTAACCCGACTTCACACCCGATATCAACCCCTACCCCCTTACTGAATAACACAATAGCACACCAGAAGTTGTATGAATAATGTGTTACATTATCTGATTTTATGAAATCGATGTTGCAAATGGTGAAGCATGTATCATCTTCATATTGTTACAATGATTTCCTTGTAGTACATATAGAAAGCAAACACGACCCAGAGGAAGGCTCCCCATACACTCATGGCCAACTGATTTGCATGCGTTTTGTCATTGATGTGGAAATACACTGGGAACATATGGGAAAATAGCTCATGTCCAATATATAATGAAATGGAGTTCAGGCCTGAAAAAAAAGCAGAATACATGTAAAAAATAGGATAACGAATAACGACACATTGATAAATCAATGAACTTGCATAATTTGCTGTATATAAATAAGCTTTTAACTTCATAAAAATGATAATTTTAATTAATTATTGAATAAAAACATCTTTGATCATAGGAATATAATTTATTATCATGTATGGATCAGTTACTCTCATATATATATGATCTATATCTATTGATTAGGCCATGTAGATATTAATAACTTGGCCTACACATTTTTAAACCCATCTGTTATTTAGTTCATAGGCTAAAACATGTTGGTTGGTTGTTGGTTGGTTGATTTGGAGTTCCTGCTCTACTATGTAGGCAAACCCAGAGTAATCTCCCATATGAAGGTAGGAGTAATCTCCCATGTTGCTAATAGCTACACAGTGAAATACAGGTTCATGACATGCAGTTTGTACACAACCAAACACCAGAAGACAGGACCCCACAGGGCAAGCAGCAGACGGAGGCTGTGTACATCGTCCGTGGCAAAACCGATTGGGAAGCATGAGTGGAACACCTCATGACACACGTAAAAGAAGATGGAATTCATGCCTGGAGGAGGACAGAAAGTTGCCACAGAACACTACAGAATGCTACAGAACATGACAGAGCATGCAGTGACAAACATACAGAACAATCCTCAACAATTGACAGTCACAAAAACAGAGCTCTCTTGTAGGAAAAGGCAAAACTTTTATAGTATGGCAGGTAGTGTTACCCTGTTTGGTACCAGTACTCAAACTATTTAACGTAGGTTTACTCAAATTTGGCACATTGTTAAGAAATGCTTGTACCCAACCAGTTCCAAAATTACAACTTCGTAGAACTCTGAATAAAAATTCTGCCTATTTAACGTAATACTATTTCACTTCAAACTTTTGCTAAATATGTGGAGGGATGCCAGTCATAGTGACGTCATTTTAAGATAATGTCATAGTCAAGACGACGTCATAGTCAGGGAGGTGTCATAGTCGAAGCGACGTCATAGACTGAGAGAGGGATACACGTTTGCCTAACATTGAAACTTTTATTCAAACATGTAAATGTAACAGTATTGAATCTACGCAAGGATCAAATGAAAAGGAAATCTAAGAAAGTGTATCCTGTGCATACGTGTAGGCAGATGTTTGTTAGAGTATTTATTATTCACTGACCATTGTGTCGTACATAACTACCATGTAGCAAAAGAACAAAAATTAGCTTTATCTGTCTATCTGTGATCGACATTGTTCAGTAAAATGCTTCACACACTTCTCCAGGTTATTTATTCATAGATTACAGCCCATAATACCAATTTGTACATTCTTGTACGAACCAGCCTAACTCTACGGTTACCATTAGAAGCAAATACAGGACTGTGACATTCCCTCGTAGTTCTCTCATGGCTACGTTCCTGATTGAGGAAGCTATTCACGATTTTGTAAAGACATATAAGAAGGAACAAACTTCTATTTTAATTGCTTATCTGCCGTTATAAAGGTAACTTCAAGGTGTTGTGTATGGTTGTTGAATTGAATTAACGATATCTTTAATTCCTTGCACAAAAATAACTGTTTGAAAATATATTTAATGCATTTGCAGATATCTTTAAATTAATCATATCTCTAATTTCACGATATCCGTAATGTTCAGTTAAAGATATCTTTAAATACATATCCTTAATTCCAAATTTGGTCAATCATGTATATGTGCATATCCATAAATCTAAATTTGGTCAATTCAAGATATGTCCACATCCAAAAATCCAAAGTTGGTCAATTATAGCTATGTACATATCTATAAATACAAATTTGGTCACATATCTAAAATTTATATCACGTATATAGAGTTTATTAACCAAGTGTCTTTAGATATCGTCTATATCCTGCACTTACGAGTGAGCACACAAGGCTTTGCCTTAGGTCATATTACAAACTCATTATTTCCATAAAATGAAGATGTATTGAGAAAGAGGTTTTGTACTTATCTATTAACTCACAACTCGACAACACATATGCGCACGGTCACATATACAAAAAGCAGTAACGTGATATTGATTTTTTTTGTTTATATATTAATTTCTTTTGAGATAACCCTTATTATTGATTGTTGAATTTTCATGTGACCAATTGTCATTGGTGTTCCAATATGTAAATTGCTGTTACATGACAGAACGGCACCCCTCCACATATTTATTGAAATAGTAATACATTAAATAAACAGAATTTTTATTCAGTGATCTACAAAGTTTTAATTTTGGAATTGGTATGGTACACACATTTCCTCACGCTGTACCAAATTTGAGTGACCTATGTGGAATAGTTTTTGAGTAGTGGCACCAAACAGGGGTTTGTAACACTACCTGCCAGACAATAAAGTAACCTTAGACATCAAAGCTATCTTAGAAACGACATTTTATAGTTGGCTACATGTTTCTGAAGCAAACTACAAATTTCAATTGATTATAGGCCACATTTAGTCAATATTGGCTAAAGGTAACTTTCTGTAACCATAGCAATGGTGTAGTCTGGTTAAAGGCATACATTCACAGATTAAGTTGTTGTTTTGGACCGAATTGGAGTTAAAAATGCAAAGTACATGCACTTAGCATACATATAATTACTTCTTAATATCTTTTAACCGCTGTAGGATAGGTAAAATTCAATTGCAGTTTACATTTCTGCTAAAACCCGAATAATCAGTTGGTAATTTACTGTAATATCTCAATTTTCTATAGTCTAATGAACCAAGGGGGATAACTCTAATCATTGAACGTGGTCAAAATAACCTTCCACAACTACTGGTACCAATAAAGCTACGTAAGTATACATATTAAAAAGTAATAAAATATGAAAATATTGAAAACCAGTGGCATATGCTGGTTACCCAATATACTTCATTAAATGTACATACTTTCATGCAAAAAAATATGTTTGACCATGAAATATGTAAACAAACCCGTGATTGTATACCTTTAAGGTTGGAGTTATGCCGTATTGGACAGGAACATTTACTCAAACTAGACACATTTTCAAGTTGTATGTTTGGTAACAGTTGATTTAAGTATTTTATAATAGTATGCTTGTCACTGCATTGCAGATTAGTGATTAGATTGGAAAGATTAGACACCCGAGTCCAAGTAGTGAAACAAGATTGCCAACATGCATGTGACACAGATAAATGTGTTAAAATGTTTAATAATTTACCATGAATAAAAAGAAACTAAAAAAAACTTAGGAAGTGTGTATGTCGATAAAAATTTGCACCAATTATCAAATGAGTGAGTGTGTGAGTGAGTGAGCATCGGGAATCTTTCACCCATATGTAATTACTAATTATCATGAAAATTCTATACATGCATGTGACAAACCTATTAAAAGTATGGAATTATAACGAATATATTAGTAATGACATTGTTAATTAGATTAGATGCATTGAAGACTATTATGAAATTAGTAAAAAGCATTACGACTACCAGCAATTTCTACAAAGCCGTGCAAGCCCCTTGTACCAGAAGTACAAGGAGTGCCCAGGTATACAGAGGGTTAAGGGAGTATTCGTTACCTGGGTAACAAAAGGGAGCACCATTCCAGACTTTCCAGACATCAATCAGCAGATAGCAGAAACAGAACAGGAAGAACGCCATACTTGACAACGCCAACACAAACGACAGAGACCTGAAAGCAAACAATCACGTTCTTTATACCGATATTTATATTAATTTCACTTTGATTAATTTACTTATATATTTATGCTTTTAGCATGCCTTGTGCTTGGAGCTAATGCGTGATTAAAAGGACTATATTATTATTATTATTAAATTATTGTTGTTGTTGTTATTATTATTATACCTCTGTTCTGTTTTCATTCACATTATTGCTGTATTCTGGTATATTTTTTTTGTAAATTGGGTTTAGAGACGCTTTCAAGATTCTTTCACTCATATCACGGCATGTCAGTTTTAGGGCAGGGGGAAACCCACAACATCCATAGCACATAATGTTGCAGTAATCCTGTGATCACTGGCTTGTACTGACAGGCCAAGGATTCTATCTGCATTGCCATGGTACAGACAGCACATCCTATCAATATCACATCGGATAAGTAACTTTTGCAAACATGGATGCTGGGCTCCCTGACAGGATTTGAACCCAGGGCCTTTGGCTCTGAAGTCCACCATTCTACCATTGCGCTACCACCCACCCCAGCAGCAATAGAAAAGAACTTTCTGATTGGCTCAATCTATAAGACCATGTATTTGTATTCATCTTGACACGAGTAGGTGAAAACCACATCATGGGTCTCTAACTATCCAGAAACAGTAGCACATGTTTATGGAGGCACTGAACCAATGTTTTAGAGGATGGCACCATATCTGCACCTATTATACAACAAACGAGTTCATATTTACCATAGATTCTTGCATACTGGAATCCATCCATCATTCTTGGAACCTTTGCATAATATTGCTGCAATAATCCCCTAGAACAGAACAACATTTGAATACATTCTAAGTCAATGAGGAATATCCTGCTATGAGAGAATATGAGGTTTTCTCAGGAAAATGTTTATGTACATAAAAAACTGAATAAATAAATATTCAGTGAATCTGGCAATCTGATTGGTTCATGTGACACCCAAACATTGCATTCATACTTCAATGAACGAAATGTTCTTAGGCCGCTCCCACAGAAGATCTACTTTTGAAAAAGGAAGGTAACTGTACAAAGTTCAACACAAACAGGACATGAAACCAGTCTATAACTACGATGTAGCTCTACTGTGACACAAATGATGACGTAGCTTCCACTATGGCGTGAATGACGCCATTGCCAAATGACGTAACTGCTTCTGGGCTCATTTCAATAGAATTGTTATCTTTTTCAGCAATGTGTTGAGTGTTCTATTTATAATGATTGACTGCCCTTTGTTTTACGTTCATTGAGGTATCAGTACATTTACAGTGATACCTGGGAATCTCAATTACTCACATTACCAAAAGTATTGTATTGATACTTAAAATGACAGGTTGCAATACATCACTGACTGTTTTTTGCAAACATTAATGTTCAGCCCCAAAAATAATAATTACAATTGATGCACCTTGTTAGACCACTAAATCTATTTAAATCCCCAGCAATGTGTTGAATAATTTATTTATAAGGATTGACTGCAATATGTTTTACGTTCATCGAGGTATGAACAGAAAAAACGGTACAAATATTGCAGTCAGTCCTTAAATATACTCACCAAGACTACACCCCAGATGATAAATCTTTTACTTCTCTGTACCCAATCTTTCTGTTGAAAAATAATCTTGCCGGCCTGAAAAGATTGTCAAACATCTTGATGGAATAAATAAATTTGTGATGCGTTAAACAAAACCATGCATGTGTTTGTCAGCAGGGATAGTACATCTATGAATTTTATTTACTGATGTAAAATTGACATCTATAGGTCATCAATTGAGCCAAAGATAAGCTGGGTAATGATTGCAGCATTCATATTTTCAGAAACAACATCTGTTTCATAATGCATAAACTCTGCTTAGATGCATTTGTTCTTAATGTAGTGTAAACATACGACAGTTTTGAATTACAGTATGCCAGGTTTCTTTGGTAGACCTGGGTACACTTTCATAAATCCCTCGTATTCAGTAAGAGTGAATGAGTGAATTATAGTTTTATGTCACAGAAGGAATGTATCACCCACACATGACAAGTATCCAGTAAGAGACCATAGCACTCTCATAGCAACAAGTACGAGAGAGCTATTATCTGTTAGTGGATATGAGTGCTACATGAAAGCATGCCCAGACAAGGTGGTAAAAAACAATAAATAAAAAAACATACCTGCAGCCCAAGGAAACACATAAAACACGAGGTCAATGTTCCCAGTACACCTTCAGGCTCAAAGGGCAGTGTTGTGTGATAGATTGGCTAGAAATAGAACAAATAGTATTATGCAAACATGTCATTCATCAATATTAACCAACATTACAGCTGCTATTTTTGTTCATTGTAACTGTCGATTATATTTCATGAATGTACAGTTTTCTGTCAATTATCAAAACATAGACTGGTCTATATTCTCTAACTTATGGTGAAAATGGTGTGATAATACTGGCAGAATTCATATTCTTTAATGTGAGGTTCTGTTTTCACCAATTGTCTTGGTTCCATTCTCACTAAGTATGGTGCTGTTTTCATCATTTGAAGTTTCCTTTCTGGCCAAAATGGTGTCATTTTGGCCTGCACCCATAGTATCATAAGTAGTTGTCAGTCAACTATTACTACATAGATTACAAGTTCTGAATAGATAGATAAACACCAATTAAACACACATGTACATTCGACCCTATTTATCCAGACTTCAAATATTTGGCTCCCTCTCTATCCAGTATTCACATAATACAATTACTCACAGGATTTTACTTGGAACGCAACTGTCTGGATAAACTGGGGTCGACTGTAAGTAATAATATCTACATACATATGCTGTGGGATGGGTATAGATGTGGTTTTCTCCAAACACCAGCTTGTCAATGTATCCAGCCGTTCCCCCGGTACAGTTGAAGTATTTGCCGCCATCATGCAGTCCCCCGGGACCCAGGTAGCCCCTGAAGTATAACAACCATCAGCAGCATGTCCAGTGATTCAGAAAAACTGTGATTACCATAGCTTTAATAATTGTACATAAAATTGTGACTGGCAGCCTGGAATAAACGGGTCCTTGTCAAAGATGCTGAAGACAATTTCCACAAAAATGAAAAGAAACAAAAAACAAAATGCCTCAAACATCTTTGAAAAGGACTAGTAGCAAAGTAATCACCCACATCAACACATTGCAAAAGGTTTCAATAGATTCTGGATGAATCCAGAAATCTAGAGGTCGATCGCATCATATGCATTTAGCTATAGTGGATAGCGGAAGCATTATGGAGACGAAGCAACATTGTCTAAACGATGGGTGGACTCACGTAGGACAGTTTGGCACATGGAGGGAAAACGTCAAGGTCAGCCACACCCCCACCATGGCTAGATGGATGATCCACTCTGGCCAGTAGTCAAGGATATCTCGTACTGGTGCCCACCATTTGTGCTGGAGATACACACATAAATGTGTTCACAGATGGTACCCTTCTGACCCTCCTGATACAATGATGATGTGATGCACTGTCTATCACAGTGCAGTTATCATACTTCTCTCTCCATAAAGTTGGCAATTACACATATTATTTATTTGTTTATTTAAAACAATTAATCACTCTACATTCGAGAATTTCAGACTTCTTCAGGTATGAGATTAAATTTATTTGTGACAATAATTACAGGGACAGCATCATATTCAGTTTAAGCTATAATATCCTCCAACACCAAAACTTTATTGGTCCTTCACATGTTTGTTTAATAAATTAGTCAAATTGCACAGTGACCATGTGGTCTTTAGCAACTGTTTGGTAGGAACTGTTGTTAGGTTAGCTTACTTGGTTTTCATCTGCTGTCTTGGCAAAGAATAGATGCACCATACCAACGATGAGATATGTGACAGCAAACCTTTGTAGGACTCCGGGTATTCTAATCTTGGACAGCTCCACACCTGCAAACAGATATCAGCCAGAACATCACCTAGCTGTGCAGGAAGTGATGGAGACTGGAATGTAGACTAGAATCACATTGAGTCCTAGTAATCAAGTGCATCTTTAGGATTTAGGTCCACTTTCAAGATTATTTCACTCGTATTCCCACCTGTGGAACAGGGACCTGTGGAACAAGTACCAACTTTTAAAGTCTTTTGGTATGGTGCTGTTAGATGATCAAACCATAGACCTACCACTCAGCAGGTGGATGCTCTAACCACTACACCACAGCGATAGTTTACACCAGGTGAGTGAATTATTGTTTTAAGTCACAGCGGGAATCTTTCACCCATGCGTGACAGTTTACACCAGGTAAATACATGTTCCACGATTGTTGTGTTGTAATATCCCTACCTGATGAATCACCAGAAGTGTTTAAGAGAAGTCCCAACATAAACAAAATGGCCGCCCTCTTGACGATCTTCCAAGCAAACACCAGCCGTGACGGGTTACGCTTGAGTTGTCCAGTGAAGCTAAATATCATGGAAGTCCCCATGATCCACACAAACCTGGACAAAACTTAGACATCAGCTGCAGCCTAAGATTGTAGCTTTCAGTATTCATGAAAATAATATTTTACTTTTACGAATAAATGTATTTAAACTTTAAACATTCATTCATTGATTCTATAAGAGTGAATGTAAAAATAGTCTATACTCCATATATTACATAATAAATATTTACTACCAGTGTTATAAATATGTAAAAGAAAGTAGCAATGGGTGTTGTTTAAATTGTATACTGTGGTAATGCTTTGGTATTGTTACAAGGCAAGTTGGATTTGACATAACCACTGGAACACATGCCAGACCAAATCAGTGACTAATTACAAAAACTCTAGGGTTAGTTTACTACATTAATCATGTTAATAGGTCAACCTTATTGTAATCGGTGATGGTCAACTTATTGCAGTGCTTTTAATAGTGGTTGTAAGTAATCATGTTGGGTAGGGGAACTAACTCTGTTGATCACAGTAATATCAATAACAAACACATATTATAGACAAATAGCCAGTAGAATGCTAGCATGCTTAACGATCTTGGTTCCATTGCCCAGAATGATTGCAGCACTACAAGAGTCACGACTGCCTATACATGTGTTGCTAGTTACAACTCTCGTAGCGCTAAAAACACTCTGGGCTAATGTTAATGCCGTTAGTGTTTAATGTCTGCTTCCAGCATAGCTGATACAGCAGATTGGTTCTGTGGAACATGACCATGTATAAATAGACACTGAAGGGTCACGTGATGTGTTCTGACCAATGGGGGGAGACCTACCAGGGGAAGACAAGGTCCGGGACAGTCAGTCCGTTCCAATCGGAGTGTTCAAAGAACCAGTACCCTCCCCCACCATAGTTGACAAAGTTCATCACTACTAGAGACAGTCTAACATTAGAAAGCAGGATAGAGTGAGTTAGTACAGTGGAGATAGAACATGCAAGATACCATATGCAGTTACAGACATAAAGGTTCAAAAATGTTTTTGAGTACGATTTCATGCTCCTCATATTTTCAGTTGGGATTTGAGAACAAAATTCGAGTCAAGCATGAAATCGTACTTTTAAATGTTTTGCAGCCTCAGGGCCTGATTGTCATTGTAGTATCTACGAGAAGAATGTGTGCATGAATAATGTGCTATTTGCATTACCTAAATACACTAAACAGTATGATAGATCATGCATTGGTGCTATTCTCTCATTGAAAACAAAGTACAAGTCAATGGCCCACAGGATACAAAATGTTTTTCACGCTCAACTTAAATTGTACTCCAGGCCCCGAAATTACGAAACTTATTGAGTACGATTTCATGTCAACCTCACCTTTTACATGGGGATTTGGGAACAAAACATTGAATTGAACATGAAATTGTATTAAAAAAGGTTTCATAACCTTGGTGCTAGTCTTAACCTGGGTCTACATTTGGAATTGAGTAAAGAAAATATGAACAAACATAAATCATACTGAAAAACAGCCTTGATTTTGATTGATTGAATTAGTAGTTTACATCACAGCTGGAATATTTCATCCACATGTGACGACTTTAAACAGGGTATGGTTATGGTTCAAAGGAAATATAAATACAACATAGCAGTAATGTTATGTCAATACAGTAAAACGTCATTTCAATGTCATAACAAAGAATCAAGCAAATTACATACATAATTAGCATTCTTAGCATGATCTAATAAAGAAATAGGATGATCAATGAGAAATCAGACAAATATCTGCATAGTGAATGAATAAAAAACAGAAGACATATGACAATGTTATACCATTACTGAGAAACATGGTCAAAGTTGATTAATAAATAGCGCAATCAGGTACAAATATCTCATGCACACTACTCTAGAAGAAGAAAGAGAAAGAGTTAGTAAGAAAATCAAAGAGGATTAGTTAGGTATCATAATGATCCTATGAATTCAAACGGGAATCTTTTTTAGATATTTGAATTACTAGAAATATACGAACCTTGAAAATTATTATTGTTCGTATTTTTATGGCCAATCAGATTAAAGTTTTAAAATAAATAGAAACACAGTTTGCACATTTCTTAACACAAGTGGTGAATAATTAAATATACTTAACTAACTAAACTGTGCATGCTTATATTTCAGTATTTAATAGGGTAAAACCAAAGTATTTGAGGGTTTAAATAAATAGGAACATTATGGTAGCTCTGCATGCCTAGGGAATATATATGTATCTGTAACAGTGATGGAATCCACAACCAGGGGGCATGCAATACTCTGTAACTGTCACAATGGCGCCACCAACATGCACGCATGCTACATCAGTTCACGTGTGACGTCCACTCACCATGGAAACACAAGGTCTGCTAAATGCATCCCATTCCATATGGAATGCTTAAAGAACCAGTAGTACCCTCCACGATAATTCACAAAAATCATGATCACAATGGCTATCCTAGAAGAAATGGAAGAAATGTAGGATTAGTGTTTGGAGCAATAATATTCCCCAAGTGGAGACAACTCCAAGTTAGACATGTAAATTGGACAATTTCAAACATCTTTTCAGCTGATGTCAGAGATTAAGAATTCAGAAATGACATACTGGAGCAACTTGACAATAAAGTCAGCCCAAGCTCTGTATAATTAAGTATTACTATTAGAATTTTCTAAATCATATTAATCAGGATTGATTGATTACTCCAAATGGCTGGCGATACAACTCAACTGAAAATGGCAAAGGTTAGGAAGGAAGTAAATGAAGTGATCATGTCAAAGGTCAGCATGATTTGGATAGTAACAGATAGTACCGGTATACATTCTGTGTTTTGCATAATTGATTTCAATTCCTTGATGAAAATACATGATATCAAATAATATCCGTGCATTTCTGCAATGACTCACCCTCTAAACGTGTCGAGTGATCTCAGTCGCTCCTTCTTCGGAGTGGTCTCCTCTTTACTGGAGTCGTCGATGGAGTTGATGTTGTTTGGCGAGCCCAGATCCTGTGTAGAATACTGGTGCTGTAAGGCATTAGTGTTACAGGGGCAGTTTGTAAGCAGGGATGGAATGCAGGTCAGGTCAGAGGTCAAAGTGAAAGGGTGGAATATGCTAAAGAAAATGGCAGCATTTTTAAAGTAGCAAGATCATCTTTGCAAGAGGTCAAACGTTAGTTATTAATTAGGTTATTGCATATTCTGATATAACTATCAAGCTGAAAATAAAATAAATATTTTAAAAATATTTAACATAACGTCCAAAGATGATCTTGACACTTTAAGTGGTGTTTAGGATGTGGAGGAAACAATATACTTGTACAGTAATCATATATAAGATTTTAGTTATCTTCACGTATTGTGAGTATACTGAGCCACACATTGCTTATGCATTATTCTTTTGCCTGAGAGCCTTGACGATGCGGAAAGCCCCGTGTTTTATCAAATTAGTCAACTCTCCCTCTCACTTCTCGCATGCCATGTGTCCTTCTTCCTTCATCAACTAACTAAGGTATAATTATCCTTCAGGAGAGCCGTAAACAAGAGCTTTCCACATCATCAAGGCTCTCAGGGGAGAGAATATAGACAATAAGCCAAGAGGTACGAGAGATTACAGCTTGTTTCATGAAATAATATTTATTAGATATTAAGTGTTCCTTCTGAAATGAGAATTTATCAAATAAATACCAAATTTATAGTCCCTTCTTCATGCTAATGAACCTTTTCAAGAGCGCTTCAATTTCATGGCAACTCTTTGCTTGCTAGGATTAATTAAAAAGTAACATTACCATACTAGAAAACAAACTTAGTCAAATTTTACTTTGATAGTACTTACCACCATCAGGCCTGAGCTTCTACAGCAATTCATAATACGGTGTAAAACACCTCTCCTAAAACATAAAGTTCAAATACCATAATAACAATAATAATAATAATATACAAAAGAAATAATAATAATAATAATAATAATAACAATAATGGTAATGTTCATAGTAATAATAACAAAGACAATATAATCAGCTGATAATGTGTATATTTGTTTTCGGTTGGTAATTTTGTGTTGAAAATATTGTATTTTGATGTTAAAATATGGGTAGGTTATCGACATGCACTGTATCCATGAAACACCAGTGTAATGTCCAAATGTTGAAAAGTTGGAAGTAATTCTGTCACAATGTCCAGAAACCAACAGTTTGATAAAAATAACATCATGGCACCAAGCACTTACAGAAAAGCATGTCCTGTATCAACGTGAAAAAACATTGGCGATTGTGACGATTACTCAAAACACACATCCCAAAAAGTACAGTCATATTGAGACACTGAATGCAGACATTATATTCTAGTTCAGTACTCTGTTGGTTATCACATTACCTGTATAAATATTTCAAAAAGATCCAGAACAGTGTTACAAAGACTCCAATGCCAAGTGCAACATAGATGGCTGAAACACAGAGATGGCAGATATCTGGGTAAACTAAACTAATCATTTTAAAACATTCTGATTGGAAAAAATTGTCCTTACAAGTAGACAATGTGACTTCTTTTTCTATATGGGAATTCTTCTATTAATTCAAACAGGTAAAAATATTAAACTTGCTTAAAGTCTTACAAATCACTAGAAAAATATGAAAATGATAACAATTTAGCCCAGACATGCAAACATTGCATATTTGAATTCTATTAACACGATCACTTCAATATGTTAAAGTTTGATGAAAAGTAAATGAGATGTTTACAAAAAGCAGCCCTGTCAGGCAGTACTAAAACCATGTTCATGAAACTAAAACTTGTGAAACTGAAGCTGAAAACAACGACACTGGCAGAACCAATGGCGCATCAACGTACGTATATTAGCATCAGGAGGGGTGTTCATAGGCACAATAGCGGTACATTCAATCTCATCTTCCATGTCCAGTTTGATGTAGATATTGTACATCCCATACTCCAAGAACTGCATAGTCAGATTCCCCTCGCTGGTAACAATAGTAACAAATACATTACATTTACAAACAATACATCAGTACCATGAAGTGATGTCTAGAACACAAAATGTTTATAAAAGTTACTATGGGTGATGAGTGTTGATTATTTGCTTCAACATACAAAATGAAGATACAATAATACATGTATTTATTAGTTTATAATTAAGACACTACATTTTTACATTAAAACTGGAGATGCCCGAATGAACATTGCTTGTGTCTAATGCAGCAGTGAGAGCTATTATGTTTGTAAATTGTTAATTTTACACAAGTACATTACAACTCATATTGTCATGGTACATAGGACACAGTGTATTTCAGTGAGTGGACAGAACAGGCTAGTTAGTGGTAGAACAGGGTAGAGAGTGGACAGAACAGACTAGTGAGTGGCAGAATAGGCTGGTGAGTGGCAGAACAGGTTAGAGAGTGGACAGAACAGGCTAGTGAGCAGTAGAACAGGCTAGTGAGTGGTAGAACAGGCTAGTGATGGGCTGGACAGACTAGTACCTGCAGGATGGAGTCACCTTGTCCACCGTTATGTTTTGAACACTGCGGATCTCCATACGGACCGGCCATCTCGTGTCCACCAGAATAGAACAGTTGGTCCCCTGCTTCACAGTTGTCTCAGGCATCAGATTGCACTGCAATGCAAGCAACAAATACAAGGATAGATGTTATGTCAATGATAGCATGCAATTCAACTAGAAAGTGAATGCATCTATGTAGTTACGATGCTTATGTAAACAAGTACAGATTCATGTTGTAAATGGAGACGGGATACAATATTTTTAAACAATTCATCCCACTATGCAATTAACCAGATGTACACTGACTGTTCAATCAGTATATTTTTACAATATGAGTATGAAACACACCAACAAACCTGTTCATACATTGCATGATGTAAAATATACAAAAAGTAAATCAGGAAAACCTTCAAAACTAAATTGTTCACCGTGACAGACTTATTTTGGTGGCATGGACTTGCAGGAGCTACACCCCTTGTGGACAATCCATAGTCTAAGAGAGTGAAACTAAATAGATGAAACATAAAATATATTGATTGGTATTGTATTTATATGAAAGGAGCTGCTGAAATACTTTACACTCGCGTTCTCAAGTAATCTAGACTTGCTTAACTGCTCTAGGGGATATATTTGGAATAAGAGTCTTTGGGTGAGAAGAAGGTCACAGTGCGACACAGACTACACACCTTGAGGCACTCCTCACTCTGAACGAACAGCTGGAGATCTGTGTGTGTGTTCTTGTCATTCATGATAATGAAAAGCGCTGTGTCCATATGAAATTCTGGTGTGTGGGCACTACAGATGTACGGAGTCAGTTCCTTGTTAGTCTGCCCATGGCTGGTGTACAAGTGGCAGACTAACACACCTGAAAACATGGAATGTTATTTCGGTTGTTTTTTTTGTAGTAAATGTATTAGCTTATACAAAATGTTCACTAAATACCATCTAAGCTAATAGTTTCCAAATGTTTCATTAATGTTTCATTATTAGAAATGTTTCATTATTAGAAATGTATTATTCATTATCAAATATTAATATTAATTAATTAATATTCATTATCAAATGTTTCATTATTAGAAGATCCATGGGTTTCTGATAGTTTGTGACACCCATATTTGTTAAATTACTAGTATCTGAGTAAATACTGTTTGGAGGTCCGAATAAGCTTGGATTCTATGGAAGTGGATCCGGAGATAGTTACTATTGAGTCTTTTATCAGTTTGGGGAAAAGTGTAGATCGAGCTATAATACATGAAATTTGTGATAACTTTAATAATCTTGTATATAAAAACTCCAAATTTGGAACTTAAATAGTTTGTTAGTAATGAAAAACAAAGTATATGGTATTAGAAGCAAAGCAAATCTTGAATAAAGATAGTGTTTTTTCATAATTTCTTCCTTATTAAAAATAATACACTCTCAAAATACCAGTCTATGTACTATCACACATAGCACGATTATATATATATATATATATATTTAGAATGGCGCTCATACAAATATGGAAGTTTACCGGGTCACCACGACATCTTATTTATCATTGAATGTCATAGATTAAGGTAACGCCAGCGGTCTTCACGAGCACACACGGCTTTGCTTTAGGTCATATTAATAATACAAACTGAGATTGATTATAATAACAATTAATAGCTCCTTCTTCTAGCTATTACAACTTGGCATTGGCACTATTTATGGTCGGGTAGTGATAATGCTTCACTATACTCACTATATCTATACCAAACAGGGCCAAAACTAGGCAGTGTTTATCAATAATCACAATATTGATAATGGTCACTTGGCTTTGTACGTTACTGAGCTATTTATTTTTGTTTGGATCGTGTTAACTACTCACAGTAATGATCAGTATGTTAGCAATAGGTATAATAATTACTCAGTGATATGAACAGCGAATAACACATTAGAAACATGCCATTACCTAAAACAAGGAAGAACCCTTGACAGGATGCTGCCATTTCGTAGATCACAAGACAGTCACATGACAAAACTTGATTCGAATCGTGAAATTGTGTACGAAATATTGTTATGAAATAAAATTGGTAATAATATTTATCTGTCAATCAATATATTCAATAAATTAGAACTATAATGATACATATTTTTTTCATTTAATAATTAGGTAAATAATGCTAAAGATTATTGTTGAAAAGGTAGACGCTTCGTAATTTGAATTATATTTCAGAAGCTAGTTGTAGTTTTTTAAGTTCAAAGACGAATGATTGTTGACAACCTGCGGACGGTTATTAGTTATTGTCGATTAGGTAATTCGATTGTTAAAGTGGAACAAAGATAGAAAATGTCAAGACCTAATGAACCTATCCATAACGAAATGTGTGTGAACAACTACGAATTCATTTTCAAGCCTGACATTCTCAGGTAAGAAAATAATCCGTTAAAAATGTGAGTCAAATCTGTACTAAAACGGTGCTTTCGCTTCCAAAACTCGAAGAATCTGTTGGACATATTTGATGTCTGACACTTCCCCTGTTAATGTTATATCGCGCAGAACTGGTATAAATGTCATCAGCAAACGTAAGTATGCAGTCGAACAAAGTGAAACATTATAAAATATCACTGTGAGCTTAATGCAGTTTTTAACGTGATTTTTTCGCAAGAAAACATTTGCCACCTCTAAAGAAATAGGACAGTCACGTCGCTTAGGTATGTTTAGAATCATAAATCAGCGATCTGAATAAATTGTCTCGTCGATTTCAAAATATACAGGATCCCGTTTGAAATACCTGAAATAGTGTCCATAGAGTAGTACAATAGCATCAATGGAGATGATAATTATCAAACAAAACAGTAAAGAAACACTCCCTACTAACTGTGTACATTTATAACTTAAAGAAAACATTACAAAAATCTTCGGAACGAAATGACCCAAAACTTGTGTGAGACAACCTAAAACGATGTGACCCAAAACAACTTGGACGAATGGGTTTTGGAGTGAAATGACCTGTAACCCCCGACACTACAGCCCATTGAAAACATTGATCATTGAAGCCCATTGTTCATTGAAAACAATTCATTTGTAAATAAATGCCAATAAATATGACAAATCCATCAAAGTATTATTGTATTTTCAGAGGCAAAGTAGCTTTCATCACAGGTGGTGGATCTGGAATTGGATTCACAATAGCCGAGATTTTCATGAGGTAAATCACCTAAGCACCTAATTAAGCTATTTTCATATTTTCATTTTTTTTATCGCGAGATAACAATTAATTTTAAATATAATATATGGAAATATTGAAAACCAGTGGAACGTATGGAACATGTAGCCTTTTTCCAATATGCTTGTTTAGACAAATCAATCATACATCTTTTTCAGGTAAAATCTTGTTTGACCGTGAAATATGTCAACAAACTATGATTGCATGCCTTTAACTATGCCGTTTACATGTGAGATTGTGCCATATATTTTTGACCAGTTCTACCTGAAGATATTATTATGTTTCTTACAGACATGAATGTGACACAGTGATTGTTGGAAGAAATTTCCAGCGAGTCAGACAAGCAGCCGACACTTTGAAACGAGCGACAGGGCGTCAATGTCTGCCACTCAGCTGTGATGTCAGGAAGGTAGTCCAGCCTCCAGGCACCTGTTCTGCAGAATGATCGCAGCTGCACACATGGTTCTATCTATCTAGCCAGTACTCACAGGTTTACTGCAACACTTAGCGCTACAGATGTTGTGGGTTTCTTCCTTTCCTAAACTGACAAGCTGTGAAACAAGTGAAATAATCTTGAAAGTGGCTCTAAACTAATTGAAAAATTAAAATATAAATACTAGTCTGACACTAGAGGAATAGATTTGTAGAGCTGTTGGGATTAATATAGTCTTGGGAGGTGGATCCTGGATAATAATGTGAACATTTATATTGCGCCAAATCCACGCTTGAAAGCAAGCTAATAGCGCTACATTATTACCCCTGTCACTGGATCTGTGTACACTCAATTTCCTTCTCAACTCCCTGGGGAGTATACAACCCAAGCTGCCGTTCAAGGCGC
>JAUTBT010009517.1:0-24737 GCA_032361225.1 Lepetodrilus schrolli
CGCAAACATCGCAAGACACGGAATTTCATTCATCTAGCATACCCACACAAACGGCATTAATAGGTAATCAAAAAATATAAAGTAAAAAATATAATAAGACGTAGCTGAACAATGAGACAGATGTTCCCTTTTTGTATGTATATGTTCACAAAGATATTACATATGTACATGGTCATGAAACACATCGGTATAAAATATATATATACTGCCAAGCTTCCTTCCCAAGGTGAGGTCAGAAAACTAAATGAAATAAAGCCTAAAACGTTGTTACAATGATATTTAAGCTGAATTTAGACACCTTACAATTACACCAGCTATTCTTCTAGAAACCAGACGGCGCCCAATGAAAGTCTATATAGTCGCTTCTCGGCATGGTACGCCCAGTCCTTCACAAACTCGCTATCACAAGTTAGGTCCACACATGTTAAATGTCATGATCAGTCAGTCTTAGTAAAGTCTTTATGTGCGCGCGCAGACACACACATACCAACTGCTCTAGTTCTTACTGGGTGGAGGAGGAGCGCACTTCCTTGTTGTCCTTCCATCTAGAGTAATGCCTCCAGTGACGTAGATACCACTTGATGAGGTCGCTGAGTGAGATGAAGGACTTCTTCGTTGTTCCTTTGGCCGTTTCAAGCTTCCCATCTGATGAGGGAGAATATGGAATGCTTGATAACGTTGAGGAACTGGACTTTGCATCTTCTTCACCGGCTTCGCTGTCCACAGAGGTCGTCTGGTCGTTCTCTGTGTCATTGCTAGCTAGCGAGGAGTTGAGGATTTGGACACCCGTGATGGATAGAGTAGCGTTTGCGGTGGTTTCGACTTCGCTCGTGTTGTGCGGACTCGCGGAGACGACTGCAGCGGTCGCGTTATCTGTTTGCGTGACGTTTAACGTCTCAAGTGTTGCGTCAGGCTTTGATTCTATGTCAGTGGTTTCTTTTGGTTTTATATCTACTTGATCTACTTGGTTGCCTACTGACGCCATGAATTCATTGACGGATTTCCCATCGTTTAACACAGGAGGAGGCGTCGTTTCGATCTTGGTGACGTTCTCTGAAACGTTGGCTGTTTTCCCGTCCGATACAATCTTGACTGTAACATTGAGGGACTCGGCGGTCTTAGCAGGAGCAGCCGTTGTTGTAGAGTTGCCTTCAGTAGTGTTGGTTTGCGCACTCTTCTCTGGTGCCGTTGAGTTTGATGCATGCGTTTCTTCAGTGTTATTAGTCACCTCTGTAGAGCAGTTATTCTTATCAGTGCAGAGACCATGCAGGTCATTGAACAAAGGCATCGCCTTTACGGTTGTAGATTCCTTTTGTGTTGAATTTACGTCTTCAGATTTGTTAGTCGTATCTACCTTAGTGGTGGCTTCGGTGACAGCAGCTTTGGTTGTGGTGGAACTGGTAGCATTAGTGGCCTCGGTCGTAGTATTACTGGACGAAGTGGTAGTATTACTGGACGAAGTGGTAGTATTACTGGACGAAGTGGTAGCTATATCCTCAACGTCAAGACTCACATCTTCGGATTTATTATCTGCTGTTTTGAAAATTCCGCTGACTTTGAAATCCAGTTCGGGAGTACTAGTAGATGAGAATGGACTGGCCTCGTCTTTCATGATCAGGTTGGTTATGGGATTCTCTATGTCTACGATCGTGTTATCTACGTCACCAGATGATTCGATTTCTTCAGCTACAGTGTCTATGGTTTCCTCGATAAGAGTACCCTTTGTCTTCTGGTTCTCCTTGTCAGTAGCTGCCCATTTGTCAACAACATCGCTGCCTCCGACGATGTCTCTTTCCTTCGTCTTCTTATTCTTGTGATACGAAGCATCTACCAAGTTGTCGTCGTCATGATACTCCTCCCCGGCTTGTCGTGCCACCATATGCTTTGACTGCATGGCGTCATTCATCATCTTCATCATGAACTTTTCGATCTCCACATTTTCTACCTTGCGATACTCGCGAGCGTATTCGGTGCGCTGGTCTCGGATTCTGTCTGAGGTTAGGTAGGGATTACTGGGAGGCGTGTTCTCAAGGCGAATGTTCCTTGGATGGTTGCGCTCACGTTGTTCGTCGGTTCCGAAATCGAAAGATGGAGTCCTCGATGTCTCATCAAAAGTGTTTGTCATCAAGTCTTCGGTTTTCTGGCTCTCCTTTTGGTCAAAGTAATCGCCGCCGACTATTTTGTTATCGTCGTCTTCATTGGTGTACGAGACGTCATAATCGGTGGAGGGAGATTGCGTCGTAACGAAGTCGGATGCGTCTGTCGTAACGGATTCGGATGCGTCTGAAGTGGCAGGTGGTGCATCTGTTGCGGTAGTTTCGTCGTAGTCGGTGGGAGAGTACGTGTCGTCACTGCCGTTGTTCATGTCACCCCAGATGCTCTTGACAGGCTGCGTGGGCCTCTTCGTCGTCACAGAGGTAGATGCCGATTGTGTGTAATCGGAGGTCAATGCATCATCTGTGGAATGGGTGTAATCAGAGCTCAACGCATCATCTGCGGAATGGGTATAATCGGAGAATGCCTCATCTGCAGAATGGGTATAATCGGAGGTCAATGCCTCATCTGCAGAATGGGTATAATCACTGCTGAATGTTTCGTCCGTAGACCTATATTGGGAGTAGGATTTTCGCTGATCCTTTTGATTATTTGAGAAGACTTCCAGCTTGTCAAGATACGTGGAATCGTGATCGCGATCGCTGGTCGTGTAAAAGAGGTCAAAATTCCAATCCTTCCACGTGGACTTGGAATCCGAGCGTGTGTCGTCGTCGTAGAAATCAGTGGACGTCGAAGGGTAGGTGGTTGTAGTTGGAGGCGCTTCTGTCGTAGTAGACTCGCTGTTAGAAGAAGAAAACTCTGGCATCAAAGAGGAGGAAGACCTGTGGTGAAGGTCGTAATCGTATTTGACAGTGACATCAACTTTCCTTGTCGGACGAGCGGTCGTAGGTTCACGGTGTTCCTCGTACTTGACCTTGCTCACGTCGTTCTCGATCGTCTCTAAGAACGGGATCTTCTCGGTGGTGGACTCAATGATTGTCTTGATTTTCTTGATTTTGCTGCGGACGTCCTTGGTGCGCATGCGGTATTTCATGTTGTTGAAGGCGAAGTACGTCTTAGCGCGGAATCCGTCGATGCAGTTGACGTTGTGGGGCCAGTTGCAGACCAGAGTCACCGAGTCAAAGAACAGGCCGGGTGGGCACCTCTTCTGGAAGGGACGCCAGTTGTTGCAGTGGTAAAATGTGTGACAGTCGTCGGGGTCGGCAACGTATGAGAACGCGGATGGGCACGTGATCTTCTTTATCCCATTTTCGATTCCTGAAACAACGAACAATACTGTCAATAGACTTCATTTGTGTCCCATCGGTTGTAGAACCTATATTAGGTGTTAATTTTCTATTGCAAACGAAATACGTACACTTTATAATAATCTGAGATTACAGAAAATGATTGAATCTAATCTTATTTCATATTTATAGTTCTTAATAATCTGCAACCATATATGAGTAGATATATTACAAATATAATTATTTACTACAATAAATATGTTTGATAAATGTATGCGTATCCAATAAATAATTAAAAAAACAACTTACGGTTATCATCAAAGGGAGATCTCTTCAGTACACTGTGCTTAGGTACCATCTTCTTCTTGTGGACCGTCTTGAAGGATTTATTGACCTGAACTGCAGACGTCTTCGTGCTAGTTTCCGCCATCACTGTCTCTGCGCTTTCTGTTGCATCTGTAGGATTTTCGTTAGCGCGCATGTCAGTGCTGTTAGATACTGAATCTGTGGTATTACCGCTTGATGTGGCTGTGGAGAAATCGACGGTCGTACTTTCAGTAGCTGCTTGTTCTGAATTCGTCTTGGCTTCCTCTTCTTCGCGTTGCTCCGTCTCCGCTGATACCTCGGGTGCAACAGTTGAAGGTTCTTCAGTATTGCTGGAAGTACCCAAGTCGCTGGTAATCTTCTTGCTCGTCGTCGGATCTTCTACGGCCGCTGCAGTTGTTTTCGGGCCGTTTTCAATCGAAGCTCTACCGGACGACCGTTCGGCCTTGGCGACTGATGCTATGACGTTTCCGACGGGCTGCGCGTCCAATGGAATACAGGACACAAAAGCGTCCCATACACAGACGCTGGTTTTGGCATCGAACACGAGACCACGCGCGCAGTATTGGTGGAAGACGCGGCCGTCGTTTAAGCAGTGGTAGTATTTTCGGCAGTCTTTGGGATCAGGAAGGATGGCTTGGTTAATCCCCTTAGGACATTGGAATGCTGCGGCAACGTTCAGCACTGAAATGTAGTAAAACAAATGTATTGTATACTTCGAAAGGGCGTTGAGATGGGAAATGAGGGAACAAAAAAGGAGTAATGTAATAATTTCATAGTATACATTTTTTAGAGTGTTACTGGAGAATATGAATAAATCATTGAGCTTCATTTCGTGGCGATGTCTGGGGATGAATACTGGTACAGCAATTCATTTGTTTGTTATCACTAATACATACTCTGCTTACTCAAACACCATTAATTTCCGGATATGGTGGTGGAAAACTGTTAGGTTAAATACATAGTAAATTTACAGTATTTTTGTAATTTTTCCGTAATAGCTTTCAAGATTAGTTTACTCCGTTAACCCCTTGTTATGTTATAGGAGGACACCTGCAACACATGTAGCGCATAACCTCTAGTAAACCTCCTTATAAATATAGATTACATATAATGATTCCGTAACAATATAATTACTACGCACAGCAAAATTATTTCCTTTATGGGATACCAACATATTACTATATACTTCATCTTAATATTGTTTCAATTGTGTTTGTAATCATATATGTATTGTGACCGCCATACAGTTACTTCAAATCTGTGTATTATCAAGTAAACTGTTACTGCTAGTGACATCATTGGTCCTGCACGGAAAGACAGGATTATTGTTCGGATGCAATATTGGCAAAGGTTCGTGTTTGGTGTCCGGCTGCTTCTGTTTGTTGGCTGCCAAACCAAACACCTCTGGGGACATCATCTGATGTCGTATATTCGTCAAGGCGAAAAGGATCTGACCCAAGCTGTACAGGATAAGCTTTAGACAAGGATTTGGACAGGTTGCCAACATCCACTAGTCCTAGAATTTACGTTAACCTCTTTCTTGCCGGAGACAACTTCAGATATCATAGCCCTGTGATTTTAACCGATTGTGAATATTGTGTTGGTTGAATTAGGGTTTACAGCCGAATTTAAGATTCTTTCACTCGTATCACGGCTGGTATGTTCTGCCTTATGACCAACGTGAGATGAAGAGGTTTAAAGAAAGAACATGTTTTGCATGAAGAATACTACTGTATTTCAATGACTATTTGACTATATGAACGATGACTTCCGTAATTGTAAACTGCGCAGTGATGTAAAAATATGTTTACAGTTAATTTAATAATCAGAAATGTACAAACATCAGTTGTAAAACTATACTTAAAGGACAAACAATTTGATCTTTCATCAATCGTTATTTAGCTTGCTATCTCAAATTATGAAAAACTATGATATGGTAATATATTACTTAATTACATTAAGCTGAACTATACTAGCTCTATTTATCAAATGTTTACATCGAACATAATACACTGTTTCTTGACATGACTCATTAACTTTCTCCATTGTAGAGGCAAAGAGCAGTAGCGGTGCCTAAATCCAGAAGGGAGAGGGTTAAGACAGAAATCCAGTTTTCTTTAGTACTTATAAATGGGTCACCGGTTCACTGGACTTTGTTTTGTCGTAATCCTGGAATAAATACACTACTAGTCGTGCGCATGTCAACAGAGCAAATCAGGAAGCGGCTGGTGGCGCTGTTTACAATCTATGGTCAAGTCAGGACGATTTCCGCCTTTGTTTGCAGGTGCTCCCTCGGATTGGCCGAGAGAAAGAAAAAAAAGTTGATTTTCGAAATTTACAAAACTTTTCGTACTTTTTGAAGATTGAAAATGTGCCTTTAAAAGTACGATGGAAAGCGATTGTTGTAATGTTTGTTCTTTCTGATCTGCAAGGACACCTGAAACGGTGTGTGTATATATTTGGGGAAAACTAGTTATTTAAGTAATCTGTAGTACTTTAACTAGCAATAGGTTTGCTTATGCCAGTCTAACAATAAGACAAGTATCATTCAGTGGAATTCAAATAGCATCTCATACATGTATGTTAATGAGTTTGTTAAAAATACCAGTTAACGTACTTGTATATTGTATTCCAGAAACCTAGATCATTAGATTAATTGAAATACACGTACTAAATACAGATATATGTCGACATTAAGTGTTACATCATTTATTATTAATTTATATAGTGTAATGTTCTAGCATGCCCCCAAAATAAGGTCTAGTTTTATAAAAGTTTTAAATTTCTAACAAAGGAATGTAAATTAATCGTTGAAGGTCCAAAATAGTTTGAATTCGATAACATCGGGCTATGACGTTGCATCTGGGCTATTTCAATTGTTAGTCTACTTGATTTGGAATTCCATAGTAGCAAGGCCACCAGAAAGCGGGCCACCAGTCGATTACACGGAGACAACATTCCAAGCCTTGGACATTGGGGCGAGGACTGGACATTGGATGTCCCTGGTATTGACCATTAATAACATTGCTGAATTCGCTGGCTGACCATGACCCTGGAATTACTAGACAATGCCGTCATAAGACTTTAACCATACTATTAAATGCTAGAAGGAGTTTACAACACCGTGCATACTAATAATTATCCATTAATAATTATTCAAAGTTCATAATATTGTTGATAAGTGTGTTTTATTTTATTGTATTTTTGTGTATAATAATAATAATAATAATAATAATAATAATTATTATTATTATTATTATTATTTTAGTATTATTACTATTATTATTTTTTAAATATGTTTTTTAAACGTTTGAGTTAATATGAATAATTTCTTTGCGGTATTCTTTCACCCATTTGCGAATTCCTTTTAGCCATATTCTAAAGCACAACGCGTCCTTAAACATACGCTATTGGATGTAGTAGACTATGAAAGAGATATCACTGACTATGGATTTCGAGGACGTGTTTTTGTACCATCCATGCCAATAAAGTAAACGTTAATGTCACAATTGGCTTGCAACCTTCACTATGTCTTTATAGCTACAGTTAAAAACAGAATCTAATGCATAATGTGCATACTGCAAGCTAAGATCAAAGTTCTTGAATGTTTCTACTGCTGTTCAATTATTATTTTCTACAGCCCATCCCACTTCACCAATACAAAAAGAGTGATAAAACAAAATAGTAAACTTATTTTTAAAGATATCTTCAACCGTTATCCTATATTGTCCTAATTTAATTCAACTTTATTCCATCTAACCACTCTCAGTGGCACATGGTACATGGTACACAGTATACAATTGGACATGTTATATTAGCTGCGTACACATTATTTAGTCGTGTTCTGCTTTGACGGCACCGGTGATATCGCTAGATAACAGAGGACACATTTTAAAGATAATCTTACACGGACAAATCTCCAAACACGATCCCCATGAAGATGACAAAGTCCTAGGACGATCCCTCTGAACAAAGTCCTAGGACCATCCCTCTGAACAAACAGTTGTGATCAGGGTGAATCTGCACACGGTTCAATCCGCTGAAGACTGCTTGCCACTGGCCTCACATTGGCGCCTTTGTTCGGAGTCAATTGCATGTCAACAAAATGTTTTTCATAATCATACACGATCCGGAACTATTTAGAAATCCGAATATGACGATTATCCTTGACGATGGCGACTTTCTGTGAGGCTAACAGTTCACGAGCGAGAGAGACCACAAGGCTATACCATAAGCCGGGCTTTCTAGTGAGAAACCCGAAGACAATGACATTAATTGAAATTGTATTTGGAAACTTTTAGATGTTTTACGCGCACATGTGGAAGGTTGGGTGCTAGTCACTTAATAATTGAAGGTTCTAAAGTAAAAATAATAAAATGTTCGGCCAATAGAAATCTGAGGTTAGGTCGTCTATTTTACTACACGAAAGGAACACTGTGATATACACCTATATATTGAATGAGCAGAAATTCGGTTAAATCTTTGGAAATCGGTGTAGATTTGTAGAAGTAAGAAAATAGCTTTATTTGGAATATTATGATAATGTCTCTTTACAGTCATCCTCGAATCACAGAACATTATTCCTACTTGTTTGATTGATGGTAAAGTAGACGTAATGCTTTATCGTTCGAGGATGCTTTACCGCTGGCTTGACTTACTGTAACAGGAATATGTATACTATGAATCTTGACAACATTCTGATAATAAATCAAAACACAGTAAGCCTACGTTAGAGGAACATGCTTTCCCAATGTAGTGAAACTCATTAATATTGAAATTATCTTAGATTATCAATTCCAAAAACAAATTGTGATTGCTACGTGTTTAGATACGTTTTAATAATACAGCAGAGCTGATTCTGGTACAGTATATATAGTTAAAACATATCCTATTAAGGAGATAACGGATACGTTACAAGTTATTATAATTCAATGAAAACCACACAAGAAAGAAGATATATTAAGTAGGAAAGATAATGGTGAAACGTCTCTCGTTCAACGCTTAATCATTTTCACTATTAGGCACATATATATTGAGTTTAAATCTGTATAACATCTACCGGTGTTGGTTTCCTTTCATATGCTGACAGCACAAGAATTTTCAAACTATCCCTTTACCGTAGTATTAATGAGAACATCTCCGTAATTTGTTCTTTGCAAGAATATGTATATACCAAATTTATTCTGATATTCTATATCTATTAAGAGTGCTAAAGTAGTAGCGGAAACGAACAAAAAGTGTGTCCCAAGATATACCTACAACAATCGCGATCATCTGTCTTTAATTTGGAAATATATTAGATACTCTCGTCTTAACTTGCAACATGTTATCCACGTGTATGTACAGATACACACGCTTCACAAAGCAACGCGGTATTAATTAACTTCGTTTTAATGTTATTTAGATGTTAATAAGACACCCCGCGGTACACGCAATGCAATCAAGTGATTTACAATGCTAAGTATAGATGGATAAAGATGCCGTACGAGTTAGAATGAAATAGAAACCTGCGAAGATAAACCTACAGATAACGTTTAGACGCCAAATAGCGATCACATGGTATTTCGTGTTTACCGTGTTCAATAGATGCAGAGAACTGTGTTATATACCTATACATACACCATACACTAATCGTTTGTGACACCCATCCCTTGGATATATTGTAATTGTCTATACTCAGAAGAATTGATCGAATACTCAGAACAAATAGTCGAATATGATGCTATTAGTACTGTATTTCGTTAAATAAGGTTAGATTTTAATAAGACATCGTACACCCTTCTCATATTGAATGTTTCCATACTTCATACAGTAATTTTAAACCTCATGTATTACAATCGCAACATTTCTAACGATTGTAAAAATATGGGCTAACATAGAAAAATGACAATGCCTCCAGCATAGAGAAACTGATCACAAGATATACCTAAACTACGTATAAACTTTAAGATATGTAATTTATACACTATTATACACATACATTATTCTAACCCATCGTATACACATTTCGTTAATCTAATGAACTCTACATGTCCAGATACTATATTAAATCTGCCAAATACATATTTTATGCATTTAAACTTTACCATACATTACATACTGTTGCCTTGTTCTATGGGCATGTGGCCTAAAAATAAGGAATTATCTCTCATGCAACGGTAAGATAGAATTCATTCACAAGATACACCTAGACCATATTTTAAAGATAATATAGAATTCATTCACAAGAATTTAAAGATGCTAGGATGCGTCCACAAGATAGACCTAGACAACGTTTCAAATAATCATAGAAAGCCTGTATACTGAATACTGCGATATCCTGGAACACGATGGTCTTCCAAAGAGACTCTTACCTTCAAGCACCACAAGAAACAACAGCAGCTTCATAGCTTGGGACGAGACTCCACGTCCAGAACTGACAGCCATAGTAGATGAGTCCAATAAATTGCCGCAACACAGGTTGCCGAGACGGGTATACAATCGTGAATGCACTCGAAGAAGTGAGTTTTCTTTCACCCCTTGGTTTGAGAAAACTACCAGAAGACAGCCAGAAGACTTCTCTTGAGAGACGACTGAGAGAAGATGGTTAAACTTCCATCGAGCCGGCTCTTTTATAGCCCCTGGTGTTTGTTTGTTTGTCGGCGGAGAGAGCGCTATGTAACAATCGGTCCATTGTCAACAGTTGCCAATCATACCAGAGATCAGCTGTCAACAAATCATCTTCGTCTAGGTTGGCTAGATTTCGTTTGAAGTACATGCCCAGATGAAACGGAGTCTTGGCCCTAATTTCGGGTCCGCGTGTAAACACATCTCAAACCCACCGCTAAAACTCAAGCTATCGCTGTTTAATAACTGTTTTCTTCGGCTTCGGCTTCTCGAGCCAACTGTCTGCACTCAGAAAAGTTACGGAGACATTCCTGGGTCTATCGCGGAGAGTCGTGGTGTTAGAGGGAGGCGTGAAAACGTCTCGGAGCATCTAACATCAGAATGACGTTATGTCGTTATGCATTGGCGGCGGTGCGGGACATGCACAGGGTGATCTATTACTTTATTGTTTCGCTCATGGGAATAGCCTGCCTCTGTGGGTTTAATCAGGGCGGATTATCAAATTAACAAGACCCCAGTTTTAAAACATGATGTGCAGTGTTTCGTTTCTTGTTTTTGCTGGAGTTCAGACATTTTGGATTAACATGCTCATTGACGAAGATTCGTTATTTCCTGTTGCACGTTTTTGTTTGTTTGTTTGAGTGATGAATAAAATGCACCGAAATAGATGGATATTATGCATCACTAAGCGTTAATATCCTGCTATTACAAAATTAAAATCTCAATCATAATAATAATAGTGCATTTCGAATACGCTGGACTCCACATGCTCGAAGCGCAGACAAAGACATTCACTAGGTTCAAGGCCTTAAACCCATTTTACCATTCTTAATTTCCATTGCCATAAGAGTACAGAGCACCAATAATGGTGATGTATGCGGGGCTATATAAAATGCACATATTATTATTATTGTATTTTTTATTTTATTAAATATTATGTTATATAATCTGAAATGATCTCCTTGCATTATAGACTACTAACTTCATCGCATAGTACTGCCTCAAGTATTAGGTTAATACACATGTATAATACAAATACGAGTATATAGAAGTATTGCACAAAAGTGGAGATGTCGGTGAGACTTATTCTGTTATACCAATATGTGGTGACCTATTGAGTAAGGGATACTAACATATTGATCATGAATATCTTCCTCTTGGCATCAATGTTGGGTCAGATACTGCACACGTGCATATAGTACTAGCAATATGTTTACACTATACTTAATTCGAAATTACCCATCTCTATATTATGAATATGTCACATTGTCTTCATCTGGAAGTGATATTTCATGAATTAAATCAGTACTTCTACATCTTCCTTTCGTCTACTTTACATCCGTGTTGCTTGTCCGTCATAGTTCCTACAAATAATTTATATTTCTTCAGTTGTATTTCTTAATATCAGCCCTCCTCCTACAAATGTTTCCGTGTTTGCTGTGATCGACTCAACAAACAGACACAAACGAGCTCCGACAATTATTGAAGACAAACACATTGAAACACCGAGTTGGTTTGGACGGGGCGTCCGCGGTTTTATGCGACATACAATTTTAAGCAACGTTAAACACAATATGATATTACAATATGGCGTGTTTGATCCGTGGTTCCACACAAACATGGCGATCGCGACTCTTTTACAAGGCACTGCATTAATATTTGTGTTATAAGGAGGCATATCCTGTTGAACCGCAACTTTCCATTCAAACTTATTGGCGAATTAATTCACAAATATTAGCTGCCTGATTATTTTTCTCTCACCCGTTAAAAATTGCATGCAGAAGCTACTTTACCTTCCGCAACTGGAGAAATCTGAGATTTTATTTGTGGAGATAAACAAAGTATAGATAATTGAAAGTGCATATCAATATACGCATGGCGATAGTGGAAGCAATATCCGCTTCTAGAGTGCGATACCCCCTCAATGATGTAGAAGGTATGTGCAATGCTATTGAGAAAGGGTAGCTCCTTCCTAATTCATTCAATCAGCCTACAAGGTACTGTTCCCTTACATAAACAAGACCTGTTTGTCTTCGATCCGCCTTGTGTGTTAATTAAACACATTAACAAACGAACACCTCTTCGTCGTATAGCGAACAACGGTCAGAGAAATACTGTTCGGTTTGGTGTTTAGTTGGCGCGAAGGCATGTGGTCAATAGAAAGAGGGCGTTGTCGTTGGGACATACCCCCCGGAATTGAGTGAACAGTGTGTGAAATAACGCAATAGCATTTCAATCGGAGGGTTTTAAATACAGAGGGAAATCATGTGGTAATATCGACTGTGTCTGGGTGTCTTCTATAGTGAGATATTAAGGCGTAGCGTAACACAGGAGCGGCGAGAACGGCTGCCGGGGATCTAGTTTCTGAGGTTGAATAAGAATTGTATAGGGAGAGCCGTTTGCTCTAAATACAGCTTTAAGACAATATTTCACAGGCCGCTTGCTTTCGCAATGTTAAGAGTTATCTGTTAGAAAAATTCAAAATTCAACGCCGACTATGACATTTTACATTACTGTATTTTTAAACTGGTGCTTCGCCGACCTGCTTAGTTCAGTATTTCTATGTGACTAAGGTGTACGTGCTTCATTTGGAGTCATCACATGCGAAGTGTATGCAACTTGATATAGAAGACACTCAATGGAGTTTCGTTGAACTTTTACATAATTCCCATTTAAGCCTCTTTCCACAATTGCAAGGGTTTCACAATACACTATTATAATACAACATCACATTTAACCCAACTGTAATAGTTCTAAATACTTCGAAAGCATATATATCGATCGATATAAACCGTTTAAACCGTTTAAACCGTGTCTAGTGCATGGCATATATTATATGATACTTTATCTTACGAATTAATTGGCGCGAGCGTGCTGTATGTTAAATATATTTTACGTAACCTTGACATATCATAATGTTAAATCAATATAAGCATTAGATCATTGTTGGAACATAATTGGGA
Organism: Lepetodrilus schrolli; assembly: GCA_032361225.1. Classification (NCBI taxonomy): domain Eukaryota; kingdom Metazoa; phylum Mollusca; class Gastropoda; order Lepetellida; family Lepetodrilidae; genus Lepetodrilus; species Lepetodrilus schrolli. Next base: position 13,178 of record JAUTBT010009517.1, read on the forward strand.
CAAGCTATGCAGCTATCAGCTGCCAGCTAAGAGCTTAGATATTGTCAAAAATGATAAAACAAACAACACGACACCAGATAAAACAGTTCTGTATTGTTAAGCTAAGATAAATACTTTTGAAATATATTTAACTTTATTTTTTTATCTTTGTATTGTAAATCATGGATCCTTCAAGAATATACATTCCACAGACATTATGGTCAAGGTCTGTTCCTGGTGGATGTTTAAGCGGTTGGAAAGGAACTTGATCCTGGATATATTTATGGCGTACCAGATAGTCGCAAGTATTCATATTGTTGGCAAGCACAGACTCTTTGTTGTTTGTATAGAGTTCTTCCTACATTCACATAGGGAAATGAATAGTCCCGGACACAGGTAGTTGATATATAGCATCTCTGTCTAGAAGGATTCCTGTTTGGAGTACTGTATTATGTAACCAAATAAACATATTGAATTAATCCTTGTCAAAGACATTTCGTGCCATTTTCTTTCAAGTTGTAATGATTTCTTTTTACATGTATTTGAACAAATAGTAAATCATTAGAAATCGAACTAAAATTGGCACGAAACGTCTTTCCCAAGGAATAATACTGAATATGGTTTGATAAGAATTGACTTGAACTATGAGTACAATCCGTTTATGTCTACGGTATTTTCCCCATGGCAAAAATAATGCCATGGAACAATATCGTGGTAAATAAAACACTATGGGACAATATATTGTAGTAAACCCACATCCATGTAAAATTACCATTGTAATTACAATTACCATTGTAAACCATTGTTGAAACCACCTTAGCAATAAGAACGATGTCCCCACACTCTAGCTATATTACATTTTCCATATACAACATAGCTGGCTGTTTCATCTATTTAGAACCATTTCGTAAGTAGAAATTTCGACCAGAACGCTTCATGGACTCCAAAATAGGCCACTAATTTGCGAAATGTCTGCCCGCAAAAGTGTATCAGAGACGAGAAATCGTTGGCTAGGGACGAGAAATAGTTGGCCTACATATTGCACTATGCTCATGTAGCTGCTTTCCTTTGTTCAGTGTTTTCATCAAACTAAGTTTAGTAACTGTCAAACATCAAATGTGTGCATGATAGATTCCACTGTCTTAGCTTCCATTGCAAGGCTCGTTGAATATTGATAAATAAGTCAACAGTAGTTGTTTTTTGGGGGTTGTTTTGAAAATGTAGCCAAACAATATCATTTGAACAAACATTATTAGGGCACCATATTCTGATAAACAGCGAGCGTCCGTGAGGTAAATATAATCGTCTCTAATGTGGCAAGGACAGGAGGAAAATCACTGCAATGTGTAAAGATTCCATTCAAGTTGGTAATCATTGTGTGTAACTTATGAGGTACTGTTCCATTTTGTTTGTGAAGAAAATTGAAAGAGTATCCCATGGGCTACATACATTGGATGGCAATCCGTGGTTTATGTAGGTTTTTGTTGACCAAAACTCGTTGTGAATTACAGACTTGGATAACGAACGCTTTTGGTGCCATGATCAGTCAAGATAGCATACCGGTTCTATATATCTGACACATGGAGTTTATAAGAGTGTGTATTCATCAGTGTAGTTGTATTGGAATGTACTACGCTAGTATATGTATATTTTGTGAAATACGAGGAACGACTTCTAGAATTTACAGCATATCAAAGTGAAGAAAATAGGAATAAATAAAATATATTCACTAATCTATTATGAGGCTTTGAATATCACTATTGAATATCCTTGAAACCATCTAAACGAATATTACATGTACGTATATTACAAATTTCTAATCTGAGACAATCCACTAGTATGTACGTCATTAAGATGGACTCCTAAAACCGTGGTGTATACATTTCTCAACATTGTACAAACCAACGGACGACAGTCGTGTGAGAGAACTAAATGGTAGTTTGATGACCATTTCTTCGTGTTTAAATGTTTCGTAGGATCACATCCTTTCTTCACACACGCCTACGTGAATTCAATGCAATTATTTGCATCAAGTAACCGGAACATCTTCACTCTAGTATTCACAATGTTCTCTCATTCTCCAGATTCGATTCAAATTCATGTTAAATGCTAACTAAAGCTTAGCTAAGGTAGCCTAATAGTAAACTAGTAACACATGCTTGGTGGAAGGTCTTTGCTTTAACCCTTTTACAGTGACTTGGCTGCGTAAAGCCCGACGACGTTATAGGGCTTACCTCCTATAGTGTTTTTGTAGCTGCGTCATTTTAATCACTTGCACATGTATAACGGAATAAATACCAGTACTAGCAGTTACTTCAAATTTGTATTATGCAAATACCAACGGTCATGTATGTAAAACAGTTGAGGTGAATTGATCTATCAGTCACTAGGCCTTAACGGAGGTGAAATATTCAACTGATCTATCAGTCATTGGACTTAATGGGGGTAGGGGGGGGGGGTATTTACAACTTATATATCAGTCACTGGACTTAAGGGGGGGGGGTGACATTTTCAACTGATCTATTAGTCATCGGGCCTTAAATAGTTCCAAATTACTCTGAATTGTCTTCGAGCAATTGCTACCGGCAGAATCTTTATGAAGAATCATCAGAATAGTATGTTGGTATTTTATTAATCCACATATTCTAACTCATACCTACATCGAAACAGGCCATTATGTTTCCTTAACATCCGCCCAAACTGGCGATTGTTTCGAAGATGACTAACACCAGAACCCTTCCATAACGAGAACTGGATATCTAACCGTCATTAATCCGCTAGTATACCTACAAATATTGTTAGACGACATGGACCTTAATAATGGGTATTCCAGCTTCAGAGTTTATCCGTGCCAGGAACGAACTCGTCTTTGGAAGCGTTTGCATTAACATTCACTATGGTTAAGTGATGATGTTCCAAAGTATGGCAAGAATTTGCGATTATTATAGACAATATTATTACCAAATATGTTGCTGCGTTTTTTGTTTTCCACACATCTGATGTACAATAAATATTATTCCTCCTCCTCTTCTTCTTCTTCTTCTTCTTCTTAATATACCATTGCCGTATAGACTTACTTACAATACACAACGATATATTAGTATTATAAACGTTGGCCATATGTTGTATTCATGATTTACAATGTAGCTTAGCAGCACACTTTTATCTTAGCAGAACAATCGTTGCTTTTCCAATGATAGCTAATAAAAAAAGAAGACATTTTCTAGCAACACGCATCTCTCAAATAATATGCTTACACAAGCAAGTAAACAGAACAAAATATGAAAATTCAAAACATGTTTACAACATATTGCGAAACAAAAATTGTCATTATTATAATAGAACATCATATTTAAGTAAGGTTCAAATGATTATATTTTTGTTCATTAAATAGCATATGAAAATATGATTTAAAGCCTACATTGTTAGTTAAGGATTATCCATGCTGAAAGCCATAACTGATTACGCGTGGCCGTGAAAAATGACGGGTATGGTACAACATCAACCACACGTGACTTAAATCAGAATAGCATTAATCAGTTTAATCCAAGAATCTTAGAGCAGGAAGTAAAGAAGATAAGCCTTTGTTTTTCTGTATTGGGAGTCAGATTTATAAACCAATATACAGAAATAGAATTGTTTTGTAAGCGCTTAAAAAGAGTTGCGCTGTATGTGAATATGCAAATCACGTGTCCATGGAAATCGCCAATTGTCGGGTTTCTGCGAATTCTCGTGGCATTCCGGTCAGCTCATATGAAGTGTTGCTGTGCGCATGACTGGTGGCTTTGGTTGTGTGCATACTGCATAGCGGCAGATATGTGATTATACACATAGGTTTTTGAAGGGGAATATTAGAGAGAGATGTTTGCGTGGACTTGCTGACATGGACGGTGCATGTGCCAGTGTATAATAGTATTAATTTCTCTATTTAAAATTTTTTTTTCTTTCTAATTTTGGTTACGTATCTTTACAGGTACAAATATACGCAACACAGACATAAAACTTATATTGAGAATATTATTTATACTATAGTCGTGTTCATTTAAATAGTCCTCGTATCTTTTTCAATTCATAAATCACATGTGTGTCAGAGCCGAGTTTGCTTTATATTTTCGTGAAAACAGACCCACACCCCAGTAGGTTCTGGCTCTGTACCATCTGCAGCATGTGCACTTAACCTTTAAAAGTATTTTAAACATTTTCTCTATATACATGTCAGTGTTGCTGTTTTGGTTTCTACGTCACGAACTGATTATCATATTACCCACATGCCTCTGTGAACTTGGAAGAGTTCGACCGTGTCACTATAGAACATAAAATATGACATATTATGAAGAAGCCAGGTCCATAGCTTACAAACCCTACAAATGGTTAGACACATAATTAATACATTTGTCATAGCTTACATGTAAATTAACAAATGCATCTTGTTCCTATAGACGCATTTAAGTAAAGTATCATCAATGTAAAAACTGTTAACTTATTAATATTTTGTTCTTGTGATAAGAAACATTTCTTATTAAATTATGTTAAAATTGTGTATTTGTTCATGAACATAAATATATACTTTTTAATACTATTTTCTATATTTTTCATAGATATGTTTTTAATTTGTTTCGACTCACTTAGTAAAATATTAAATGATACATGTATATTTATTCTTCGTATAATAGTTTCATTAATGTTATTATAGTATTTATAGGATCTATACTATATAGAACATATTTTTCTTTTTTAGTTTTTAAATATGCGTGTAATGTAAACGTTATTCTAATATTTACATATACAATATATAACAATGTATTAAGTACCTGCTTTTAACAATTTATCATGTTTGTTAGCTATCAACATGACTTCTCCGTAATATGCAATATGTTATGTTCGAATGTTTATGATTAGTATACTTGTATAAAAGTTAACATTACAAACTATGTGTAGACATAACAATTAGATTTCAGATACAGACTATAATGACCCGGTCGAAATCAGTCAAGTTCCCAGGGGTAATATGATAATGAGTTCGGCACTGACATTGATATAGTGAACATGTTAAAAACACTTGCTGCGGATGGTACATAGCCATAATCTAATGGGGTTTCGATCTGATTTCACGAAAATATCAAGCAAACTAGGCTCTGACACCATGCAATTTATAAACTGAAAAACAATACGAGGTCTATTTAAATGAACACGACTATAGAGGTGTATGCCAGTATAGAAGATAAATATAAATTTTTTGTTTTGTCAAAGTTTCTTACTCGCTGTGATTGCCATTGAAAGATGTGGCACTATAGCAATGTCAGAAATAAAATAGAAATGAATTTCGCCCTTTCACATAACCAATAATTTCACATCTATCATTGCGAATTCTTCAAATATCAAAAACCCGTTTGGACATGGTTAAGTTGAAATCTAACATTCTTAAATTTTCCTTCAGTAATGTACTTGATTGAATGAATAGTGGCTTGAATTTTATGAAATCATAGGTAGGTAGTACTTCATTAATGATATATTTTAGTTACTTGACATCTAGATACCATACTTTGAATATGCATTAACAATTCATTTATATTCTATACTCAACAAAATTAATTAAGGGCCGACAGATATTTTCCTGGGGATGGTTTCTACCAAATCTCGAAACTCAGCTTAAGGAATGTTGTGCTATTCTTCTTCCACTGCGTTTGCATGTTCTTGAAGAGTACCTGGAGCCTATAAATGTTAGGACATTCTTTGTTGTTTAAATACTATATTGCTAAATGGATATATCCCCAAAGTTTAGTGGCCCTTAATTAAATTTGCTGAGTATATTTCTGTCATTACTATAGTACGTCTGTATTCATGATACATTTCTATATACCGTCGTGTGATGTTTTTTAATGTTTGGTCAAATCTGTCTTGTACACAACGAAAACATACATAATTGACATTGATCTTGATGACGTAGACACGTCAGGGATGACAAGTCAGGTAAGACAATGCAGGCAAGGCAATTCAGGCAAGACAAGTCAGGTAAGTACACATCTCGTTCGAGGATTGGGCCATGATCCTATAAAATCGGAACTTGGGCCCAGCGCTTTAGATCTCTACCCCCCGGGATTTCCTCTGTGAACATTAGCCAAAAACATTGTTGTCCTTTCTAATGCCTATAAGATTAAATAGTTGATATCCAGATACGGGAATGATTGGATTAGGGGTATATTAAATCCGTGAAATCGTAGCTTAAATTGTACAGCTAATCACTGTTCTCGCGTAGTTTAACAGTTGACCGAGAACATGCGGGAACATGCGAGATTAACTGTAATACTGGACAAATGTCAACATGACCAGATGACGTCATCAGCTAGACAGTGGCACACCTCTAAACATATTCACTCAGTGACAAGTATTTCTATTTCTATGAACTGTTTGTCCACTGATTTTTGCCATCGTTTGCAATAAAAAAAACATTATGTGCAGTTGACTTTTTAACTGCATCATCAGTGATTAATTCTCCACGATATGATGGTTGGTCTTTTATATGGCAGGCTATGGTATATGTCTACCTATCTGGCCCCAGAACCACAGAACCATCGTAGCACTACGAGAGTCGTACCTCCTGTACGTTAACATGGAGTTGTTAAGGAGTTACGACTCTCGTAGCTACGATTGTTCCGTGGAACTGGGGCTTGAGAATAGGCACGAATTCATATAACCTAAAATGAGGATATTCATTAATGAACAATAGCAATGGAATTATTAGCATACACCTTCGATATATTCACAATTTAAGCAATATTTATCTTCCAAAATTACAATCATCTAGGATTGACCAACTGGCAACTAATTACTTATACGAGGCCACGTCCACGTTAATATTCAGGCCATTCTCTACTACTGTACTGGGATGCTTGCTATTAATGATTTGTTGTGTGCATTATTATTATTACTATCATTATTATCATTTCATCTAGGGTTTAGATTCTCTTTCCTGATGATTTCGTTTCTGTTTACCACACAATTTACAATATATATCATATTGCGTTATTTTAAATAAGCATCCAATAATGGCCTGGGGGATGAACTTCAAATACGGCTTTGTTAATATTTAGATTAATTAAATGTCTGCAAACCATTGTATACATTATCAATATAGGATACTATAGCTGCTTTGGAAGGAACATCACTACCTGTAAAGGTCGTTCGAATAGAAATAACTTAGGAATTTTGGAAAGGACTAGAAAAGTCAATATATCCGATTGAATACCTAATCGATGTTAATACTACTATCAAAATATGCAGGTAATACGTCTACACGTGGATACCCTTACCTTGACATTAAAACCTGTTGATGTGATGACGTAATTGCATTAAAGGCACATGCCACCTGAAATCTAACACGACTATGTTTACACCAGGTTTACGTTGTTGATTTGCTTCTCGACGTATCTTTTTAGGAAAACGTTTGAAATCCGAAAAAGAAGCATGCACCTTTTAAAAAACCCACCACCATGTCTTCTAGTTTTTGTTATTTAATTAATGTTGTTGTTGTGACTACTATACAACCACAGAACCTGCCAGATCTCTTGGCGTCAAGGTTGGTTAAAACCGTGCTGCAAGAACTGTTAAGTACAACGTCCAGGGTAACGTATTCAAACAGTATGTTATACCAGTGTTCGCTCTATTGAGAAAGGTGCTACAATTACTATAACTTGAATATTTGAGGACCCAGATGGCTACGAGATGCTGGGTAGATGAATGGTTGGGTTGGGCTTTTAATATGGAGTGTGTGTGTGTGTGTGTGTGTGTGTGTGTGTGTGTGTGTGTGTGTGTGTGTGTGTGTGTGTGTGTGTATAATAAAATTTGACAAGTCCTCATTTGAGTTGAGCATGAACTCATACTATAAAAGGTTTCGTAATCTCGGGCCCTGAATAAGTTCAACTGCCTTGTAAATGTGTTTGCTTGTAAATAAAATTTTCAATTATATTCAGTCATTCATATACATGGATCGCTTCATACAGTAATGCTATCTTCTTTCACGGAGAGCACGTTATTTAATTTTGAAGTAAATATTTCTGGGGAAAACGATATAATTAATACAACATCATATTGGGAAAACATTATGTATATCTGCAAAACGTGCATATTATATTGTATGTACGGCAGATTAAGTCTATTTATAACTTTAAATGTTACTTTAACAAAAAGTACATAACACATAACAATGATCGTTACGTAGTCTCTCAGAAAAGGCACATGGTTCCAACTTAACAATGTGTTGAGGCATATAGGAGATATTGGTCTTGTTCAGCTTGCCATTCCCCTGAGATCAAGGGTCTTAAAAAACGTAATCGCTGATTCAGAAGACTTTCTCTGTTTCACAAGGGATCCGTTGTTGTGTTTGTTTGGTTACCCGCTCAGATATGCCTACTACAAAGACGGTAAGATTTCACGGCCAACGCGTCTTCTTGAACGCCGGGACACCTGACGTGTGCTCTATTTCAATCACGTGTAGTTCTGATAACACATCACTGAATGCGTGGAGTGCCGTAGCCGAAGGATGTGGGAGCTTTAACATCTCTGACATCACCACCTATATAACCAGCTATGACATGTAGCGTTAAAGTCACCCCGATGTGATGAAAGATATTACGTGTATTCTAATTGATAGAATCCACTCGCTGATGTTGAAAAGGTACTAAATTGCCTATAGTTTGTCAACGTTGAGTCACCGTTAACACGTGAAGTTATTATAATTATTGGTACTGTGTTTCAGCGAGACTGTGCTACATGTCTATTAATATGAAAATTAGAGAGAAAAAAGATAATTAAGATAATATTTTGAAAATTTCCGAAACATCTAGACCTACCAGAGGATCAGAACTAGTGGTAATTCAATATCTTGTCATCAGCCTGGAATGACTGATCTCCATGATATACATAATTTGCATTACAAACAATACGATGAGTATTTGGGTTACTGTAAAATTGTAATGTAGCTATCATTAATTGTAAGTCAAGTTTAGGCCCCCGCTGCAAATGTAAGACTATTTTCACGAAAGAAGTTTATCGCTACAAAGGTTTTAGCTAACCAGATTCTCAAGCAGTGCGTTATTCAATGTACTGACACTTGTAGTGTCACCTTAAATTTTCACTTACAATAAATTTTAGCTACAACTGTTCAGAGCAACAAATCCCCTGAATCTGAGATTATGCAACTTTTTTGGGTACAAACTCATGCTTAACTCAAAGTTTTCTACACAAATCCCCATATAAAAGTTAAGCTTGAGCATACTCAAAAGGTTTCGTAATCTCGGGCCTGGTCTCTGGTCAGTACTCTTATACCTGTCTACATGTTATGTTGGTGCAAGTCATGCTTCTTTGGAGCCCCTCTTATTTATACAGGCGACGAGACTTAACACGGACGGCACATAACACTGTTTAACGAGAAAAGAAAACTTTAACGTATTAATTTAGACAAATTGAGAGCATTGTTTTCTCTCACAGAAGGAAGTACTACGACAATGAGATCTAAATAATTGGTGTATTAAACAGCAAGGCACGACGTTATTGGGTTGTTTTTTTAAGTGAACGGGGTCGGGTGGTAGCCCAGTGGTAGAACGTTGCACTTCGGAGCCAAAGGTTCCAGGTTCCAATCCCGCCCCGGGGGCCCGGCATCAATGTTCGTGACAGTTACCTTTCTGACACGATATTGATAGGATGCGCTGTCTGTAGAGTGGCAATGCAGTTATCATGCTTGGTCTTGTCAGTACCAGCCGATGCTCGCAGGTTTCCTGCAACATTCAGCGCTACAGATGTTGCCGGTTTCCTTCTGCCCTAAACTGATAAGCTTTGATATAAGTGAAAGAATCTTGAAAGCGGCTCTAAATAAAAAAAAATAAGTGAACGTGAAATGGGTTGGTTAATATTGCTTTATGTATATTTAAAGGGAAGAGGTCTACATACCCAGGGCGATACTCTAAACGACAGTGTATTTTTTTGTGTCTACATACTTATAGTGTATGTGGACAAATATTTGTTAATAATATAATTCAGTATAGCAATAAGATGATTATTAATGGATACTAGTATTTAATAATAATAATTGCAATAATAATAATAATATACACATTTATATTGCACCACCCACCCTCGAAAGCTCATTGCGCTACATCGGTCAATGACCCGGTGTACTCTCATTTCCTTCTCAACTCCCTGGGGACTATATTTATTATGTAGAGACATTTAAAACCTTACTTTAAATATCCCCAATGACATACCTAGCCTACTAGGTACTCTTTTGTTGTAGTAAACTAATGTAAAGTATACATTTAAATAAATAAATAAATAAAAATGTATATAGGTACCCCAAAAGACAGCAGCATACATGCATACGTCTTTTAGTTTTCTTTAATAGAAAGAGGTGTTGTATTGGCGAATGTTAACTTGACTTTTCAAAAGATTTTCTCTACATTTCTCTATATAACTTTCTAAGCTCTGAAATGGATGCTAAGTATTATTTATACGAAGTTCTGTTTTGTTTAAAAATTAGCTGGCATGTTTCAGCATTGCCGTGGCAATTAGCATGTGTCTGATACAAGTCAGGCCGTGACGTAGTGAAGTCTTCTACGATAACGTGTCTACAGTCTTCACACTGGTATCACAAGATGGGGACAAAGATCACGTGATTCATGACGTCATTGAGGTGTTTTTGCTAACCTCGTCAGCGTTACCAAATTCTTACGTGAATTACCTTTCTGTTGTCTTTTATCGTGTCTACTAATTGCACGGTAATTATACTAGTTTTAGCACGTACGTATCTTGACAGAAGGTCACTGCGTTGACGGTTTGTTGTAATCTCTGAGTAAGCTTCTCACGTAATGTCTAGATGGTATGAGTGGTTATACCTTCTACTGTATAGCTTTCTTACCGTTACTCTTTCTTTCTTGCTTTATTTCTTTCTATGTATCTGTGTGTCTCCGTCTTTTGGTATTTATCTCCCTGACTTTCTTTGTCCGTCATTGTCTCTCTATCTATATGTCTATATGACAGAGTCTGTCTGTCTGTCTGGCTGTCTGTATGTTTGTCTGTCTGTCTCTCTCTCTTTCTCTGTTTCTCTCTGTCTGTCTCTCTCACGTTCGATTTCTCTTTCATTCTCTCTAATTATCTGACTTTCTCTCTCGTTTTCTCTCGATCTCATTCTATTTATTCCTTCTCTCGTTCTCTCCTACTCCCTCTCTCTCCCCTCTCTCTTCTTTCTCCCCCTTTATCACCTCCCCCTCTCTCCCCTCTCTCTTCTTTCTCCCCTTTCTCCCCTCCCCCCCTCTCTCTCTCTCTCTCTCTCTCTCTCTCTCTCTCTCGTAATACGGTCTCTAGTATTGCAGAAAGAAAAAAAACACATCAGATCATTACCGATTTAAAATAAAAGAGACATCTTTTCTGTCACTCTCGCTCTCTCTCTCCCTCTCCCTCTCTTTCTCTCCCTCCCCCTCACTTCCTCTTTCTCTCACTTCCTCTTTCTCTCCCCACTCCCTCTCTCTCTTTCTCTCTCTCTCCCCATTTCTCTCTCCCCGTCTCTTTCTCTCTCTCTCTCTCTCTCTCT
>JAUTBT010009528.1:0-24734 GCA_032361225.1 Lepetodrilus schrolli
CGGATGTTGCGGGTTTCCTCCTGCCCTAAACTGACATGTCGTGATATAAGTGAAAGAATCTTGAAAGCAACTTAAAAACCCCAATGCAAAAAAAAATGCCACCCAGAGGGGCACGACTATTATGAATTAGCTACAGCATGTGCTGTCTGCTAAATCTTTCGGTTAAGATTTCGTGAGTAAGCAAACAACGCAGCCATTGTTTAAGAAATCAGTGGCGGTGACCGAGTCCATCAGTACGTTCAAAAGACTGAGGAATACATGAACACAGCAAGAAAAAGAATACAAAGCATTTTTTTCGCGACGAGTGGTTGAATGATATTGCCACATTGTGAGTTATCATTGTGGACTAATTTAACCAGTTCCAAATAAATGGAGAATGATTCCTATGGCTTGCAGAACAAATCTTGTTTAATTTAATGCAATATTTTAATTCCTGTAACCCCTCAATTTAATGCAAGATTGTTATTCCTGTAACCCCTCTAAGACATACCAGGGGACATGATGACTCTCAAAATGTATTGGCTAGGGCAATCCCTGAGTACATCATATTATTGATGATTACTGACTGTAGATTTGACATGCTTTACATCTGTGTTGTAGTGTCGATCCGTGGACCAATTCCTAACGGCCCAATGGCCGCCCGGCCCCTTGTCGCTCTCCTAGACGGACGAGACTGCTCCATAGAGATGCCGATCCTCAAAGATGTTGCCACTGTTGCCTTCTGCGACACGCAGTCCACCACAGAAATACACGAGAAGGTAAGAAATCATCAAGTTGCATTCAGCAGCAACATCTTCAGCTATAATTTGCACATCTTAAATGAATTACTATGGTATTGCTGCTTTGGAACGATATTGTAATCGTGAGTGATTTACCATAAAGAAGTCATGGGTGAAAGATTCCGCAGCAACATTAAGAAATAAAGAAATAATATTAATATTTAAATGTTAATTGTGTGTAGAGGATGTAATGTAAACATCATTAGATGAATTGCTTTCATGTCCTTTAAATATTTATGACACATTATGTATTTGATAGAAAGCAAAACGAATTTTTGTTAGATATTAATGAGAGATGCATGTTCAGAATAGGTTTATGTTATGGTGTCACATGTACAAGTAATTTTGTCTCGGATATCCAGAGATAGCAAATATTGATTGGTTCATCTCGGTGTAATTCTAGCCACATCAAAAAGAAAATTGAAAACGTATTGATAACGATGTGTTGGCACCATTCATTAAATATTCTATCATCATCTTTCTGCATTCTATCGTCTACTTCAATTTTAATCAATCTTTTTTTTAGCATGTTTTTCATGCTGCTTTTCATTTTAAACATCTATAGTATAATTAAATATTATACGTCGTGTATGGGTGAAATGATTCCTGATGTGATGTAAAACAATAATTCACTCACTCACTCACTCACTCACTCACTCAGGTTTTGAACGAAGCAGTCGGGGCGCTTATGTGGCATACAATCACACTCGCAAAAGAAGACCTAGACAAATTCAAAAGTTTACGTGTCATCGTTCGCATTGGCAGTGGCTATGACAACATTGACGTTAAAGCGGCTGGAGAGATGGGTAGGTGGCAGCACTGGTTACAGAACTGGGATTTTGTGTGATAATACTGCTTGTTGTCATATCACCATGGTGACATGTTTTTTCTCTCTCCAATATCATATTGATTTAAAATTTTCACAGCAAATCTTTCTTGAATTTTTTATTACCAACATTTAATATTTATGTAGATTACCGGAATAACAATTGTATTAAGTCGGATGTTGTGCTTATTGGTGCATAGCTAACACTTCTTAACTTGATGGAATTGGGTATTCTAATCTCTGTATATCCCAAATCTATCTTTAGTGAGTTCTCAGTAATAATTAATGCATGGACACAATGCAATTAATGGATGTGATGTTTTCTTCCCACAGGTATTGCAGTGTGTAACGTACCCGGTTATGGAGTAGAGGAGGTGGCAGATTCTACAATGTGTTTAATATTGAACTTGTATAGGCGAACATATTGGCTCGCAAACATGGTGAAAGAAGGAAAGAAAATAAATGGCCCTGAGCAGCTACGTGATGCAGCGCAAGGGTCTGCTCGTATCCGTGGTGACACGCTCGGAATTGTGGGGCTAGGTACGACTCAGAATAATTTGTAACTTTTATCATTGACAGTAAATGTTATGGAGTTTTGTCGTATTTCACACTGTCCTATGATGAATAGAGATATATTTGGGTTAAAAAATTCCTAAGACAAGATAGTTTACTTAGAATGAAATTTGAAACATTGCTTATTGATTTTTAGAAAAACTGCAACCCAAACTGCAAGATATTTAAATATGTGAATATTAAATTTTTAAATATTTCAAATAGACATTAATATTTATTTTTTTCTTCTTCAGGTCGAGTCGGTACAGCCGTAGCAATACGAGCTAAAGTGTTTGGTTTCAATGTTATATTTTATGATCCATACCTCGCAGACGGTATAGAAAAGTCTCTCGGTGAGTACCTTCTTCATTCACTCAAGTGATTGTTTTTTACAAAATTTAATTTTCGAGAGAAATTAATATTTGAAAATACAATAGCCACTTATGTACAATATGATATATAATAATAGATTTAATTAAATTTGTGTAGAATTAATTGAATTTCAATTATGGCTTTCTAAATTGGTATTATTAGATATTACATTTGAAAGATTTGTAAGGTGAATGTTTGGTATTTAACAAATAATGACTGTTGTAGGGTATTAATTAAATTTTGGTAGAATTTCCAACTATGACTTGCTAATTAAGTCCTCTCGAACCAGCCTATGGGTGAAATTAAACTAGAAGGATTTATTATGTGAACATTAGTTACAGCAAATAATGACGTGTTATGGCAAATAATGACATTGTGTTTAGTAACGGATATAGATGAGTGTCGTACGTGTACTTTTGACGCTTCTTTCGTGGATTTCAGGCATTACTCGTGTATACACGTTACAAGAACTACTTTTCCAAAGTGATTGTGTATCACTACACTGCAACCTAAACGAACACAACCATCATCTGATTAATGACTATACCATCAAACAGATGAGGCCTGGTAAGTCAGAAGGTATAACAACTTTATTACACGACCCAAGTACTATTCAGTAGCAACTCTTATTCTGGATGATCTGTGTCTTGCACATTTCAACATCTAGGGTGTCGGGGCAATCTCAGCACTGTCAATCTTATTTTGCATGAATTTTTAGAATTTTTTTACTTTTATTTTTGTTCGCCTTTTTCTTCGTTTGCATGCTCTGTGTTGTCGTTATCTGTTTAGTTTTAGTTTTATTGAGCATGTTAAATGTTGTGACTTCCTTGTCCATTGGACTTCTTTGCCTCAAAGTTTCGGCTGGTGTCTCATTTGCAAGGCCTGGCCTGTGTTTCACCAATGGATCCTACAGTAGTCTCCTGGTCTAAATTGGGGTGTACGACATGCTTCTACTATAGCAGGAAGTTGCGTAAACCTCTATTTTTGGCCCCTGCTAGTATGACCCTTTTTTGAAACGTAGACCAGAAAAGGATTTATTAATTAACATGTTGATCAGAAAATTATCTTTTGGACCCAAAATTACGGAACGCTTTGAGTATGATTTCATTCTCAAGCTCAAATTAATTTTGAACATGTAATCTTACTCAAAAAAATGTTTCGTATTCTTGGTTGCCCCGATAGGTCTGTTGAATGAACCCAATTTCACTGTAACAATGCGATGTAATCTTGCATGAGACAAAATATAGCCGAAGTTTCTAGTGTCTAGTTATGTCTTGTTCATTTTAGAAAGCATATTCTGTTAATGTCTAAATTCTATCTTTGTAAAGTAAAGAGTTGCCTCCCCTTGTCCAGATGTTCATTTTATCTTGTGTTCAGATTTTGTCCTGCCCCTGTAATAGAGGTTGTGATATTTAATACGTCTTGTAAATGATGTTTGTAAAAGCTAATGTTTTTCTTTAACTCTTATCCAGTAGTGTATTCCTACTAAATATCTTCTTTGTGATGTTTCTCTCTAGCTCGTGGCTGAAATATTGCTGCAATGTAATAGTAAATGCTAAGGCCTCGTCATTGTAAAGAAATTCAAATCACACCTCAATTTTCCCCCCGAACCCAGTCTTTAGGCATTCTCAGTTAATATTTTCAATCAACTACCGTCGTTATTATTTTCCATCCATTTCAGGTGCATTTCTAATCAACACAGCCCGAGGTGGCCTCGTAGACGAACATGCTTTGGCGTCAGCCTTGAAAGATGGAAGGATACGTGCGTGTGCATTGGATGTTCAGGAAAATGAACCATTCAATTCAATCAGTAAGTTCAGAATCGCTATAATATATTCTTTGACGTGCACTAATTGAAAATGTGTTTCAAAGAGATTTTGTGGCAATTTATCCAGGCACAAATAACCTGGCATGTGCCAAAATTAAATCCTAAATTGAATGACACCAAAATGTATTCTCCAACATCATACAGATGCAATAATCATAGTGCAGTTCAATTCTAATTTTATCTTGATTGGCATTTTAAGTTCGCCAGCTGGTATGAAACATGTTGATGCAAGAAATGTATTTTTTTAAATGTAGAAAATGTTTCACAATTTTATCTGAGTAAGATTAGTTTCTTGAAATGTTCACGGTAGTCCTCGCCCAGTTGTAAGGACTATCTAACTTGCGCAGTTATAGAAACTTGTGTAGCTGTAAGCTTGTCCTTTTATGGTTTAACAAACTAACCCCCGAGTTTTTACCACCAGGTGGACCCCTAAAGGACGCTCCCAATTTAATCGTGACGCCGCATGCCTCGTTCTACAGCGAGCAGAGCGTGACGGAGCTCCGAGAGATGGCGGCAGGAGAGATACGTCGTGCTATCCTGGGCAGGATCCCTGACAATCTGCGGAACTGTGTCAACAAGGAGTATTTCACCCCCACGCCAGGTGAGTACTGCCTACAAACTGACGATAATGTTTAACAGGTCTATGACATAAATACTAATAGTTAAAAGTCGTTAAAGTGACAAGCCGTGATATAAATGAAAGAATCGTGAAAGCGGTTCTACACCCCAATTCATAGTTTGATGTGTGAGGTAATGACTTTAGTACTCTTGAGCAGATATTTCACCAATATTGGTGCTGTATAAATCACATTTTAACTTGCATCCCGTTTTGCAGCTCCAGGCACTGTACGGTACCCATTCCCGCCCGCCGGGTACCCAGACAGCATGAATGGTGCCGGGTACCCTGCCTTCAATCCTGCGGCGGCAGCAGCAGCGGCAGCCATGGGTGTCCACTCCACCACCGACACCCACGCGGTGGTGCCTCTCAGCACCGCACACACACCCGCACACAGCACCCTGGCTGAGGCTGGCAACCACTTGGCCAAGCCAGAGAGCTCTGACGTCCACTAACCGAGTTCCGAGTTCGAGTCCGAGCCAGTGGGAAGACCCAAGTCCAATGAAAGAAAAGGATGTGTTTCGGTTTTGAACGGAACTGTCGTCCCGATCGTGGATGTATTCGCTGGATTTTGTTTAACCCAGGCATGGCAAAAGGCAGAGAACAAGTGCTTCATCAAGATAAACTTGAATCTTTTAAACAGCCGATCCTGTGGAATTGATTAACCTCCTCCACGCTGAAGGCAACCACACATGCCCTGTAGAATAATGCTGGAGGTTAGTTCAGCACAGACTACTGGTTATTGGTTTAAAAGAACGAGAGAAAAGAAAAAAACTGCCAGGTTGTAAACTGCGTCAAAACTTTGTGTCAATATTGATCATGAACTCAACTTGAACTCGTCAATGACATGAGTTGATGCAGTGGCACATTTACAGAGGTGACAAGACTGCTTGTCGCAGTTGTTCATATACTGACTGTATTTGATACCAAATGCTAGTGTAGATGTCATTTGTGTCTGTCTTATGTTTGAAGGCAATTTAACTGATTTTTCTGAATTCTTGACCGATAACAAAACTATAAAAAAAATCAATAGCATGTTTAGCTGCATCAAAAGGTAGGTCGTCCCAAATTGTGCATTGCAGCGATAGCAAATACTTGCAGTTCTCGTGGAGGAACAAGGGGAAGTAATTTTACTGAATGCATTCTACAGGAGACTGTCCCAACGATGTGCCTATGCTGAATGCAGGCAGAGTGGATATAGTGAGCCTGCACTAAAAGCATATAAATATATGTGGAGGTTGTGTACATCTCTGGTGTCTCGCAAGGCTGAGTACATCCAAATTTAAATCGATGGATTATTTTGATGATTGCATATACACCAAGAGTATGTTAAGATGTAGAAATCGCAAAGTTCATCGTTCTGAATGGCTGAGTAGCATTTTGTCAAAGATAGAGACTTTACCAAAGAGTTCTGTTTGCACTGTACACTTGTGTAAAAAAACAACCCCATTTTAGCATATGATTTATACATCTTATTGTGGCATTGTATTAGCGAATCTTTATATCAAATATCATGTCCTTTTTAAGATTCGATTGGTATCTGCATCCCACACATCATGGATGGTCATCCTCTTTAAAAATGAACATCAGTTATTTGACGTGTTTGTTATGAAATACAGCTATTTTTTGATATGTGGTGAATATCGTAATTTCTTACAGATTTTAGATATAAAGGAAGGCAGTATTTTTGCAGGAGTACCTTCATAGTTACATCCGGTCATCACTGTACAAAGTTACACATCCGTGAGAAAGGCGTGCGATAGTATTGTGTGGCATCAGCATGTGTAATGCACCATTATTCAATCATGATTGACATTTATTTCATCAAACACTCGAGGCGAATTCTAACGGTAAACTCAGTTTGACAATCAGACATTGATGAAAATGAGCTTTCACATACCATAATAATAGCGATCACAAGTCAAAACTTGTACTATATATCTTTTGAGAGAGAGAGAAAAAGTCTAATTCGCGATTTGTTATCTCTTGCTTTGGTGCAGCAATTTGCATGAGAATTATTTTGTCTGATGTTAGGAAACGCCTTGATCATTGTACATCATCATTATCATATGACCAATTAATGTGTGTGAAGTTGTACTGTATTTCTACCAAGACAGATATGATCCCTATCTCCATCGTAATGATAACGCGTGCATGCATCTCCTTTTCTACTACGTTCAAGATGGTACCGACGCATGTACTTCTTGTTCATTGAACTAGACCATCTTAAGATTTTTGTACAAGTATTCTGGCAGATAGGGACTATGCATAGAAAATGCCCAATATTTCTCTTTCTATCTGTGGAGATATATTGCATGCTTTGTGTAGGGTTCAATCTGGGACATAACTTTGCAACAAATTCATACAAGATTTTTCATCAAAATTGCCAAAGCTTTGAACATTGTTTAACAAATTTGGTTAATTTAGGCATTTAAAATTAGGAATTTTTTGGATTTTAATTTTCTTTCATATTTATATTGCTTACTTTTTATACTGTCCCAGATTGTAATAACTACATGAACGTTTTCTTTCATTCATTAATGCTTATAGACCATCCCTGTAGAAGTAGATTAGACAAAAATGTAGATAAAATTCGGAAAATGCCAGTATATCTGATCTGATCTTCCATTATAATTTTATGAATAAAGACAATAAAAATTGCTATTCAATTCGTTCTTTCTCCATTATATATTCATGTTACAAGTCAACACTTAGGTCAGCAAATGCCATAATCTTTCTGGACCAATACATCAAATGCACCTATCTACAATCTAATATCAGCTCTTGTTTCCTTCCAGGATAATGGGTGAAATATTCATGCATCGATTTCAAACAATCTGCTCAATCGTGATTTCAATGTGCTCTGCAATGGCAAAGTAAGTCAATAACAGCTATAGCAGAAATCCACCGATTTATTTGCCCTGGACGAGGCTTGGGTCTTGCAGCCCCCAGACTTGTTTTTAGCTGAAACCACAATTGTCTGTTGCCATACCTACACCAAGGAGTTCGTCATGAACTAAGTTTAGACCATCAAGGTAGTCTTGCCATTAGCATTGTCTGCAAATTTTACATACCAGATGGATGATAAAAATGCATACTGATCGTGTAGCTCGAGTTATAATACCTAATTGCTATGATATCCTGGTCCGGATGTCACGATAGAGTCGTACCAGTCTTCCCGGTTTAAATCATGGTTCATTTCTTGCTGTAATAAATGCATTGGGTCTTGACTTGATCTACATCCAGACTACAGTACACTATCTCTCCCGCATTGCTGGCCACACGCAATGAAATCGATTTTGATTGAATTAAGTGTTTTTTGTCGCAACAGGAATATTTTGCCCAGACATGACAATGAACACGAGGTGCAGTGGTTTAGTACTGTCGGAAGAACACCTAGGCTTTTCCTACTAATTCTCATAAAGATGACTTCAAAGGTTATTAATAACACAGGAATAATACGTTGCAGCCTTAGTATGTGTTCAATGTTTAAGGTGGCTGGGACTACAAAAAATTGCAATTAGCATGAGGATCGGGCTTAACAAATAGGATGAATGCCCTTTGTATCCGAGTATGTCTGATGTACACTTGTTTTGCTGGTGGAATTGTGGTTGTAGAACTGCTTTCAAGATTATTCCACATGTTCTGCTTGTACTAAACCAAATTTCTATTGGCTGGTGGTGCTAGCACACTAGCAATGAAAATATCCTGCTGCAGTTACCAAGGTATAGTATGGATACCTCGCTCACAATAACTTGCTATAACCCATTAATGCCGAGCACCAAGCAGGGGCATAAGCACATTCTTTCGATGTCTTTGTACGACGTGCAGAGGGCTTGAACCACCAGTCTACTGCTGTCCATGCCGACACTCCCAACTACTATGCTGTGTACACACTTGTCGTATGTCCAGCAGGGTCCGTCAGAAAGGCATGAAAAGACCACTGAGATACTGCACCAATAATTGGCTTCAAATTATACATAAACGTCCAGTTTGAAGAATTCACAAGTCTTAAAAAATACAGATACAAGTTTGTTTTTATTATCATAATATAATGCATGTACATAGCATAAAATATTACATCGCACGCACGCATGTACATAGCATAATATATTACATCTGAAACACTTCTACATATATTCTTGCGACACACACACACACACACACACACTTCACACCCAAGCTCCAAGTGTCGAGTTTGTACTCGATTCACACGAAGCAGCTTTTGTCATTCAAGTAGCATTTCTAACTGGTAACAATTCTTTATGAAATCTACATATTTTTTATTATTATTAATTTCCAATGCCATACATATAAGAATGAGTTTCTTACAAACAATACTCCCACTGCAACAAAGCACCAATTCATTCTTAAAAACCACAGTAATTCTATAGGCCCCTGTTACACAGCAAGTGTAGCGCTAGGAGACACAACTGACTGTTCTGTGGGACAACGGCCTGTACTATCTAAATTTGCACGGTCTCAGTCAGTCTACAAGAAGCCAGACTTAGTCCGTCATGTGTATCTTTAGCTTACCGGCATATCTATTTTTTCTTTCATGTGAATATGACAAAACAAATTTCTAGACAAATTTGAATTTAAATACAAAACATTTAGTAAATCCTGACAGTAAACAATGATTGAGTAAAACCAAGTGTTCATTCTCACTGGGAATAATAATATGCTTTCGTGATATTTTATGATCAGTTGATGACAGTTGAAGTATTATATTATTTTACTTTCACAGTTGACCGACTGCAGGATCAATAACATACAATACACAGATGAATCATTCTATATTCTTGGCACAATATATTCCCGATTGAAATAGATTAGAATATAAATCGATATTTGAACTCGGGGAGTTCAGACTCACAAAACAATTTTAGCATTACAATCATTCATTTTACATGCACTGATTTACACACATTTGTGAGATTAGACCCCGATAAGTTATAGATACTAGTTGACATTACGAGCTTTGATATTTCACACACATCGCAATTAAATATTACATAATATAAAGGGCTGTTTAAAAAAATTCATGTAATGATGCATTGGATTATTTTCAATTATTCAATATACTTGGTGAAAATCAACTGTGTAATAACAATTCCATAATCAACAGTGTTGATTACATCTTTTTGCGTTTCTCGTGTTAATAGATAAAATGTACACGTTTTCGACTGCTAGTTCGCCCTCTCGATAAAGCTGTTTGTCGGCAGTTTTCAATGGTATATTACATTAAAATGATTATATTAAATAATTAGAATAACCCACTCGATACGAGTGGTTACGGAACTGTGAACATTAATTTCACTCGGGAGATATTTTCCGTAATCACTCGTATCTCGTGGATTATTCTCTAAGTATATACTAGTAAAGGTTATTCTCTAAGTATATACTAGTAAAGGTTATTCTCTAAGTATATACTAGTAAAGGTTATTCTCTAAGTATACACTAGTAAAGGTTATTCTCTAAGTATACCGATATACTAGTAAAGGTAACCTATGACTATTTTTCTCCATATAACGATAAAAATGCGAATTTCTTTTAGAAATTTTAATAACGGATTCTGGCCTTCGTGGTGTCAGTTCATACATTAAACACACACTCTTGTCACTTTTGGGGCATCTAAACATCGCGGCTCGAGCTATACCACCAGGCATATCGTTTGTTTCATATCCGATTCGGTTGTCCACAACAGTAGCAGGCATGTTCGACACAGTTGAACTTACACAAGAATGCCGGAAAGAACTAGATATGTGGATTCTGTTCTTAGAACAATGGAATGGCATGACACAGTTGAACTTACACAAGAATGCCGGAATGAACTAGATATGTGGATTCTGTTCTTAGAACAATGGAATGGCATGTCTGTTTTCAGACCTTCGAAATACCTTAGACACAGATTATGAATTGTTCACTGATGCTTCTTCCAATCTGGGAAAATGGCAGATATTTTAGAAGCAGCTGGTTCTCTGATTACTGGCCAAGTCAAGTAGATACCACAGCTTCTATGGCCTACCGAGAGCTGTATCTCATAGTGGTGGCTTGCATTTTGTGGAGCTTGTGTTGGCAGCGCAAAAGAATAGTTTTCCACTGTGACAATGAAGCCACTGTTAACATTATAAACAAAGGCAGATTAAAGTATACACAAATTAACAAACTAAGTAGACGATCAACCTACATGAAAACATGAACCCGACTGTTCGTCTCGTTTTAAATTACAGGAATTCCGGAAGTCGAGCCCCCTCATCACGAGGTAAAATCCTTTTTTAGGAACCAGACTGAGGCATTACGTCAAGCCTCATAGGTAGTTAGACCTGGCGAGCATACCAGACAGGGATCAAGCATTTTAGTGGGTTCCTCCTGAACCAGAACATTATACATGAAGCCAGCGACTTACCAGACGTGGATACAAATGTGCTCGACATGTTCGTCACATACTGTTTCTCCGTGTTAAAACTGAATCATAACACTATTAAGCTGTACCTAGCCGGGATCCGTTTTCAATATGTCTACTGGGAAGAATAATCCATTCAACAACCAGGATACTGAGGAGCACCTGCACTTGATTCTCAAAGGCATTAAGAACTGCAATGCTACAGCTAGGAGAAGTCCAATCACCTTCACGGTGCTCAGTCGGACATGCAAAAAACTAGACACTGGTTGTTTTGGTCCCTACGAGGATGTGCTATTCAAAGCTGTGTTTGTGATGGCCTTTTATGACATTATGAGAAGTGGGGAGTTTTGCATCAACGGCAAATTCGATCCCACCATTCATCTGTGTTTCTATATGTGCGTGTCACACCCAAAAAACGTTCTATCTACCTTAAGTTGTCTAAGACAGATCCGTTTCGCAATGGTATATACATCTGTTTGTACCCCAATCCTGTGTTGTGCCCGATTAAAGCTATGGAGGCATATCTCCATCTCCGACGTCGTAGGCATGTAGTCGTAGAGAAGTGCGCGTTGAACAGGCTGCATTGTTCGTTGACAAACAAGGATACCCATTGTGCAGAACCTACTTTGTAGCTAAACTGAAGCAGGTGATTAGTCAACTGGGTTTAGACATGGACACATTCAATGGACATTCCCTTCAGATAGGTGCAGCTTCTACTGCGGCGGAAGTGGGAGTCGAGGACCACCCGATACAGACATTAGGTCGATGGTCATCAAAACATCTGCTTCTTTGGGGGGGATTACCTTATTACTTATGTCATATACTCTCATGCCTTTACCAATTTTCTCTTTTTACATACCACCATATGCTGTGGTAGCTTTTTTCATTGGGCAGCCCTGTGGCGTCCATTAGCGGTGACAGCAAAGTTACCTCGTTCATTTTATAGGCATGTAGCCGTAGAGAAACACACATCTTCCGTACCACCAACGGCTGCTTGGTGTACAGGGGTTTACCCTGTATTGTGCCATTTATTTCTTATGCTATTTGTTTATGTATGTATGTATATATATATACATTATTAATTTGTTTTTTTCTTCTGTTTTTGCGCTACCGTTGTTTTTTTTCTCCCTACGTACCACCACCTGCTGTGGTAGCAGCTCCTGCTGCTCGTGGACATGGACTTACCCTGTGGTGTAGCATTATTCCGTAGGCCATTTAATGTCGGCTTTTACCAATTATTTTCTTACCACCGTCTACTGTGGTGCTTTGTGGACAGGGGATTACCCTGTAATATAACTTATTACTTATGTCAGATATATACTCTCATGCCTACCAATTTTCTCTTTTTACATACCACCATATGCTGTGGTAGCTTTTTTCATTGGGCAGCCCTGTGGCGTCCGTTAGTGGTGACAGCACATTTACCTCCGTTCATTTAATAGTCATGTAGCCGTAGAGCAAAAGGGAACAAAAAGCATTACATTTATAGGCTACAATGACAAATTGACACGTCAAATGGTATGTTACAAGAGTTAAAGTTTGAAGAAGGTATAAGGAAAAATTAAAGATACACCTCCCAAAGATATGTTAGTGAATTTTTCCAATTGGAAAAAATATTATATATATGTACCAGTATATCAAACAGGACCATTTATTCTCACATGGATGATGAGCGATCCTGGCCCAATTTCTCGAAACAAACGGGTTTGAGATTTTCCTCAGCTGAGATTTCTTCCATCGACTCGGTGGTGTAACTTGAGTAAAATCTCAAACCCAGCTGAGACTTTACTCAAGATACAGGACTCAGTCAATGGGAGAAATCTCAGCTGAGTAAAATCTCAAATTCAAATTTGTTTCGAGAAATCAGGGCTCATAAGTTGAGGAATGACCCTAGCTTTCAGAATGATGTTGCCATGATTAACAACAGCATGCCACAGAAAAAAGGAAAAGGTTGAAGACTGCAGTGTTGCCAGACCAAGGACCGACACCACGGGAGAGCAATCAGGATGTGCGATGCCCGATACATCAAACAAAACATTCTCTCTGACTGTAAGGGTTTCAAAGCAATCAGGATGTGCGATGCCCGATACATCAAACAAAACATTCTCTCTGACTGTAAGGGTGTCAAAGCAATCAGGATGTGCGATGCCCGATACATCAAACAAAACATTCTCTCTGACTGTAAGGGTTTCAAAGCTATGTCATTCCAAGAACGGAAGGACTTTTTGATGAAGCGTGGCATTTGTGTGTACAGAAACTGTGAAATATGTTCATCGTTTTGAGAAACGTGCAACAGCACAACATAATTGTACCGACTTTCTCCAGAGACAGGTGATTGCGAGGATAAAGTTACATACGTACTTCAGCCTGATGAAGCTGCCAACATCGTGTGGACAACCACTGATGGATTTCACTCGTTAGCAGCACCATCACCAACATCCCCACACATGTGCGCACAGACGCAGGAAGAAGCCTCCGAGACGACCCTACTGATGTGCTAGGTACAGCAAGTGAAGACCCTGTCATATTCCCTCACCAAGAATAAAGTTAAAAAAACACTCATAATACAAACCAAGATGGTGGCATATGTTTAACTATTACCACACCTATCAATAATAGAAGCATTTCCAAGACCTGCTTACCGGTAATATACTAGCGGGCAACACGTATAAAACAAAATAATTAGATAACAACTCAACATTTGCGAGTCATACAATGGAGTCCGAGCTCACTATAGAGCAAATGTTAAGACACTATTTTACTAAACTAGATCAGTCAAATGCTGAAATACATCATGTAGTACTTGTGCTATACAGACATGTACGTGCGTGCGTGTGCGTTATCAAAGCTTAAATGTCAAAGTTATTATTGCAAATAATAATTAATAATAATCATACTATTTTACTTTCCACTTTAAATATGAGTAGCATACTAAAGAGCTGATAACATTTAAAGAAAATTGTACATGGACCAGATATCTCGTACAAATGAAATATTGGAGTGATCAGTCAATGAGTGAGTGAATTATTGTTTTACGTTGCAGCGGGAATCTTTCATCCATACGTGACGAGGATCAGTCAATGAAGCAACCAATTAAACACTAATTACGATAAAAGTAATCTAAATCAAAATATTACAAAAGATGTTGTCAATGAGTAAACTAAATGGCAGATCTAGAACAATATACAAGACTCTTTAAGAGTCGATCACGGTATTTTCTCAACATTAGAAAAGTCTATTGGACCCATGTACAGCGGCCTGGACTCGTTGGAAACCAAACAATGGTCTGTCTGGGCCACTACATACCACTGTACACAGACCAGACATCAAACATGCAACAATCAGCCCACAGGACACATTCATACACTAATCTCTCCCATACTTTTATACATGTAGCATTCAATTCTTAGCTGCTACAGAATTTGCTGGTGTTGTTGGTGTTGTTTCTGTTGCTGGTGATGTTGTTTCCGATGCTGTTGCTGCTGATGTTGTTTCTGATGCTGTTGCACCTGTAGCCACACTCGAGTCCACTTCCTTGTCACCAGGAACTGACACAGCACTGTTCGAACTAGAAGTCACAGATTCTTTCTTTGTGTCAGCATCGTCTTGTACTGCCGCAGTCTCCATGAGCGCTTCTGATGTCATGTCATCAGGAGTCTCGTTCTCTTGTTCTTCACTCGAGTCAGCACCGTCAGCTTTTCTCTGAAGGCAGAATCGAACATACCATAAAATTACAACAAATCTTTTAATATTATACATGTTGTACTTACTGGTCTAAAATTTCCTTAGAAAAGTCTTAATAGAAAAGTATGATATGAGAAGAAACAATGCAGAGTGACTAGAGAGAAATGGTGTTGCTTTCACACATACATTAGAAACAATATAGCTTTTAAATATATAAACAAACAATCACAAAATAACCCCAGTAAATTATTCTAATCAAGTCCAACCAAATAGGTCTTAACCTTTTCCATGCTGAAGGCAACATTGATTGCCTCCACCGTTACCCCTATGATTAGCCAAAAAGATAAAACAGAATATCAATTAGTTGATGGCTAATAGTAATAGTAATGTATTTATCAAAACTTACGACTTTTTTTAGTTTATTCTTCATGTACCACCATTCGTTGTTTTCATCACCCTTCATATCAAATTTGTGGTACTGTAGTGTCCCCAACCACTTCATCATACTCAGGGGGTTAAGGGAAATAGGGCCAGAGTTAGTGACGACTGACGACTTACCAGCAATTGGGACCATAGACAACGAATCAATAATCAATCTCAAAAAGAGTTGGGTTGGTGGAGAAAGTGGCATTGTTAGTGGAGTGTTAATCATAATAATAATAATAATCAGAACATTAATAGAGCGTCAACTCCACACCTATGGTGTGCTCATAGCGCTTACAAATAAAAACACACAGGAATACAAATGGGGAGAAACAATTCAGTCAAGATAGGATTGTTGGAAAAGATGGGTTTCAAGATTGCTTTTGAAAGAACTTGAGAGTGGGTAGAAGTCCGATTGAAATAGGGAGAGAGTTCCATTTGGTAGAGGCAGACACAGCAAAGGAACGATAGCCAAATGTTTTTAGATTCCATCTAGGTACAGTCAGTTGAAGTTTGTCAAAGGATCCGAGACATCTTGAAGTGGTGTGAATGGATAGAAGTTCCGAGAGATAAGATGGAACAGTTCCATGAGCACATGAGGTGAGGGATAAGATGTTAAAATCTATTCTGGCTTGGATTGGCAACCAGTGGAAACTCTGGCGAGCAGCGGAAACTCTGGCGAGCAGCGGAAACTCTGGCGAGCAGCGGAAATGCTGATCTTTGAGGAATTTTAAGGACACGTGCAGCAGTATTTGGGTTTCGTTGTAATTTGGATATGTAATTGTAGATATGCCTTAAATGGACTAGTATCATGTTAGAAAATTATTATTTTTATGACAGCTACCATTTTCACTCATTTTACATATATGCATGTAGTTCTAAGGTTAGTATATTTTACATATATGCATGTAGTTCTAAGTTAGTATATTTTACATATATGCATGTAGTTCTAAGGTTAGTATATTTTACATATATGCATGTAGTTCTAAGGTTAGTATATTTTGTAACTATCACTTTGATTTGAGGATACATTTTGTCCGTCTTTTCAGATTCCACTATGTGACTTAGAATATTTTCTTTCTTGAACTTGTCGAGGACATCCTACAAAAATACAAGGTGAACATTTTGTCAATTTTGTCAAGTCATGGCTTGTGAGTTTTGGGGAAATCTGCATCACCTGGCCCTGAGATTAGGACATTTTATTGAGTACGATTTTATGCTCAACCAAGTTTTGTTTACAAATCGCTATATAAAATTTGAGCTTGAGCATGAAATCGTACTCAGAAGGTTTTGTAATCTCAAGGTCTGGCCCCTTTCTCACAACAACAACCTAAACTTACGAGTTCCTAACTTTATGACCCAGTTTATCACCTCGTAAGTTAGGTGTCAACTTAGGAGTGAATTACTGTTTTACGTCACAGCGACGTAAAACATTAATTCACTCCTAAATTGACACCTAACTTACGAGGTGATAAACTGGGTCATAAAGTCAATTTAGGAAGGGAATAGACTTGTGACGTCGTCGTGAAACGAGGTGACAACTTTTAGGACTGCTTGAGGAGCTCCTAAATAGTTAGGCCATCGTGATACAAGGGCCTGTAGTGTTGCAGTAAATCTGCCAGCCCCTGCTGATACTGACAAACCAGGAATGCACGGATATTTTTCAAGTAGAAATTGTGGGAGCATATTGACCATTACTATTATCGAATATCGGAAGATGGTAACTATCAACTGGTTACTAACTTACCTGGTACTCCGACCACTCGATGGTTTCGTGCATCCCGTCCTTGCCATACTTCTTGTTGTAGCCATCGTAGTGGAGCTGTAACATAAAGAAAGTACAGTGTAAGCCCAGGGGGCGGAAACGTGATCAGAGGGAGGCGTGGCGAGCAGGGAGGGAGAGGGCGAGTGTTTTACGTCACAGCAGTGACAATGGAGGGAGAGGGGAAAGGATTAAAAAAAAATCTGTTGATTGAATGGACACTTTCAGTGGGAATATTTCACCCCATGTGACAAGGATAACAATTACAGATGGGGAAACAGGTAAATGCAGCAATGTCACAAACAAAGTCGCAAACACAGAGAGTTGCAAACAAACATTTGGGGTACAATTGGAGGTTGGATATCATCTTTGAGTTAATATATTACATCACAGCTAGAATCTTTCACCTATATGCAATACCGTCTTCGAAATGGACAGCATATTGAAGAGTAATTCACGCATACCTGTTCAAGCATCAGTCCAACACCAGGACTTTTGGGAATGTCTAGCTGAAAACAGAATTCATGTCAGGGTAAACAGAAGTGTCACAAAATATTTTGTTCAATTGGTTCCAGGAATGTGCGAGGCCATTCAACAATAATTAAGTTAGTTAATACAATTATCCTCACAATGAGTGTGACATCCTTCTACGTAAACTTCTATACTTGAAATCCCAGGTTAACTGTAAATTTAATTCAACAGACTTATATCATTTTGTTGATAAATGACTCATCAGTTAGAATTAATATATGATTGCTATTACTGTAGCTAATATTGGCACTGAAATACTGAATCAAAGAATTGAGCTACAGTCAGAAAGACACAATTAAAATGAGTACCTTTTCAGGCTTCCATGCCTTCTCAAAAGATTCTTCATTGCAGTAACCTCTGAGAATAGCTATCATTAGACCTGAAAATAGAATCAATGCTTATATTATTATTTATTACTACAGGGTGACCCCCAATGAATGCCACCCACAGAAATGTTGACAACTTTCACAATTATTTATATAAACACTCTATATTTGGAATACTTTAAGTTTCTTTAATGGATGACTTGTGTACAAAGTCACACGATGGAGAATAAAATATTCTTTGTGTTACGACCATTTCAAAACGTGTTCCAAAACATGCTCCAGAAGTCCTCCATCGAGTTACAAGCAAACAGCGTGCAAAATTGTCAATAACACAAACACATTCCTATGAAGATATTTCTCTAATCCTGGCTGCAATTGCTCTTTTCAGGTCAGCTAATGTCTGGGGGTTGTCTACACAGATACCATCTTTTAATTAACCCCATAGATAAAAATCTGGGGGGTTTAAATCAGGTGCATGCAATGCCCATTCAGTGTCACATCTCCTGTTAAGTTTGGGAAGAATGGGACGACACAGGGGCATTACTATAGAGATGACCAATGGTTCCAACAAAATGGGGCCACACCCCACCCATACCTCCCAATAACACAATGGTCAATGCAGTGGGTCTGGTAGTGATTTGGGGATCAACTCATTAGCAGGAGATGAGACACTGAAAGGCAATCGCACTCCCCTGATTAAAACTCCCCAGAGGTAATTCATGAGAAAAATTAAAGGCCTGAAGAAAAGTCCTGCTTATTATCCATGGCTGCATTTCACAAAAGGCTTGAAACAGTAGTCTGGGCATAAATTGAGGCCTACCTCATTTCCTGCAATGATTTGTGCACTACAGTACAACACTTTTGCGAAATGTATACATGGGGCAGAAAAAGTGAATAATATGTATTATTTTCTTTTATTACTATTTTTTTTAAAAGAAAGATTGGGTTATTTTCACTTGCAAGCCCCATTTACTCAAATGCTTACCTATCATTTTGCGGATATGGTGGAGCATGAAACTTTGACCTTTGACCCGCATGATGACAAACTCAATTCCCTCCATGACAAATGGTTCACCACACTGCAAAGCCATGTACAAGGATAAAAGTCGAGAAATACTTGGAGCACTTGTTTGTATCTTTATTTTAACAGACAGTGTATGGATTATAATAGCAGCTTATGTCAACTCAATCAACAAAGTTATGCTACTAAATGTGATGAATTTATTAAGGAGATTTACGTATCTGTAGGTAAAAATGGAGCAAACATAGTGATAGGCTACTTTAACAAAGATCACTTAGAACCAGGGGCCGTTTTCAATATTGGACTTAAGTCACCTTAAAAAAACCACATCTCATTTACATGATAAATGATAGTGAGAAGAAACTGCATAATGTCCCCTCACATACTGAATACTGCATAGTTAAATTCAGAGAATTGAATAAAATCAAAATCTACTTTTTTTTTAATGTGACTGAAATCAATTTAAAAAAATTAAGACCAATATTGAATATGGCCGTGTTCAATTTTTTGGAACACATATTTGCATAAAATAAAATACCCTGTCAAAGAAGGACCCTGTCATAATTTGAAAATTCAGTAATTTCAATCGTACCTCAAAGCTGATCATGTATCTCTTAGCACTAGGATCATCGGGTTTGCTATAAAAGATAAAGTACAGTTTTTCAACATTCTTATTTTTTTAATTTAAATTGCTGCTTTAGCTGCTTTCAAGATTATGTCACTCATATCACATCTTGTCAGTTTATGGCAGGAGGAAACCAACAACATCCATGCCACTGAATGTTGCAGTAAACATGAAAGCACCGGTACTGACCAAGGATGATAACTACATTGACATATCAGGATCGTGTTAGAAAGGTAACTTTTATGAACATTAATGCTGGGCCCACGGAACTGTTTCTAAAACCTGGGGCATTTGGCTTCAAGTCCAATGTTCCACCAAAGTGCTACAACCTACCCTAACACTTACATTCAATGGGAGATGATTTGGTTGGGAGAGCTCTATAGCAGAACAAATTCTATATATTACTTTACAATATGTAAACGAAGAATTATGCGTTCACTTGGAATGAACTAGCAGTAGCTATCAAGAATAGCGTGAAATTTAATCAACTTACATTCCTGACGTGAAGTTGTGGAAATTGTGCGTGCCCTTGTACATTGCCAGTAATCGGTTTACTTCTGCAATTATTTCCGCTGTAAAGGTCGATCATATTAATTATGCCAATATTCCACAATTTAGACTTTATAAATGTTCAGGATATTGCAGTAAACAAGAATGTAAAAATGGACAGTTTCCCGACTATTGTTATATCATGCATACTGTTGCTAAACACAAAACAGCATTTTAACATCATAGAACTCATGCCACTTATGATATGTGAAAATGTCTTGAATGAGATCTCATGATTTGATCACAAATATTTGGCTTACGTGTTGTTCTGTATTCTTCGGTGATGAACTGAAATATAAATCGATCAGAAATAATTATCAATCAAGACTAATGTCCAATAATTTGATATAGAAATAAAATAATTTGACTATTAACAAGTGCCAGGAAATTTCAGCAATGCCATTATGGGTATGTGTGTATGTGTGCATGGGGGTGTGCATTGAGTGATTGGGATCTAATCAATACCCACAATGTAACCAACCTTTTGGAATGGGGCAAAGGCATACGTAGGAGTCATGTATGCATATGTCCGGCCTCCACACTGGTTCTTACTGTTGAATGACTTAGTGGCTCTCTTGTAGGCTGAAAATACATACTCAAATAATCAGGATATTGTTCATGGTAACATTTCATATCAAACTGTACTGGTGACACTGTACCCAGTCATAGTCTGCAATGCACTTTCAATAGGGAGGCATAAGTAGTTCAGATACTAGTATTTTTCAACACGTAGAAATTCTTAACGTAATCCCTGCTCAATAGTGTTCGAGTGTTCGTTCTCATTTGTTTGCATGGTGTTTTTTTTGGTGTTTTTTTTTTACATTGGGGTTTAGAGCCGCTTTCAGGATTCATTCACTTATATCACAACAACATCTGTAGCGCTGAATGTTGCAGTAAGCCTGCGAGCATCAGCTGGTACTGACAAGACCAAGGATGATAATGTTTGCATGTGCAATGGATGCCAACAGACATTGAAGGATGCTGAATGTAAAGATAACTGATCTGGCAGTATACAATTAGAAATGACTCACCAATCACACGAACCAGGGGTGGAAGATGGCTATTGATGTTCTCTACCAAGTTGTCCTGGTTCAGTAACATGTATAAGAAAAAGAATCAAAGGTCAACACACCCATGCAATTACGAAAGTTAGGACAACATCTCAATGTAATGTAATCTCACTTTGGTCAATTTAACAACGAGCAACACATTTCTATAACTAGCAAAGAAAACACACAAAGTTATGATCAAGTCATTTACATTAATAAAAAAAATATCATTTCTGTGTTGATTAGACTAGAGCCACCGCAATGATTATTCCATTCCTATTGTGGCATGTCAATTTGCAGCAGAAGGAAATTGTATTAACCCTCTCCCTGCTGAATTAGGCAAAGACACAGCTCTTTAGGGCATCTCTGCTTGTGTTCAGCATGGAGAGGGTTAACCTGTATCACTTAGCCTTAAAATTAATCTGCAAGCACTGGCTGGTACTGACAAACCAAGAATCTTAACCCCAAGTTCAAACATCATTACTGCATCCTAAAAGGAACACAGAGGCCGGGCCACAGGGGATTGTTCAAACTCTGGCTGAGTACGATTTCACGCTCAAACTCAAATTTAATGTGGGGAATTGTGAACAAAACATAGTTGAGCATGAAATAAGATTCATAATCTCGAGGCCTAACATTTAGCTCTCTATTCCAATAATCTAATACCCATACAAAATAACACTAGCCTGCTAGCCGGTCCATTTCTCACAATGCTAAAGGTGTCCTAATAAGGGCTAGTAGAAATTCCTGTTGTTTTGTAACATTTGTTATTTGTATCACTATTTGGGCTAGTAAGTTTTAAAGGTAAGTTTCTATCGCTGTTCAAATGCATGCTATACTACAAAATCAGAAAACTGAATTAGTTATTTGTAAAGTAGAATGTACTTATCTTCAACGACACCACATTGCCGACAGCCGATACACCTTTGTCAGTCCTAGCTGCTCGCTGGAACGACATCTGAAATATGACGGAGTGAGTGAAAATGTAAGTTTGATGTCGCTGATGGACTTTGACTGAAAGTGAAAATGTTTTAATTTTCCAAGTTACATGTAAAAAGAAATTGATTTTTAAGTATTTCAATTTCAATTTAAAAGTAGCTATGGAGCATTCTTCGTACCAGTAGCCTTTCATATCAAACATAATAAAATCAGGGAATTCCATGAATCTACAGAAAATTGTCACCCACAATGTAACGTGGATTCATACACAACATCGGTTGCCCCTCAATATAAGAACATCAATAACTTTCTCAGTATTCATCATTCGAAATAAATCGGTTAAAACAGTGGTTATTTTGTCATGTACAATTAATATTGTTTGATGGAAATAGTGCATTATGTTGCTGAAGTAATCTTTCATCAATACGAGACGACTATGAATGAATAGGAGCGGTACGGTTGTCATTCTCTGACCTTCTGCGGACAGTCGAAGTGTTCCTGTGGGATGACCTCACATTTCAGCAATGCTTTCTGCAGCTCTTCTTCTATGGTCTTAAAGCCAGGGTTCCTGCAGTAAACAAACAGTGTCTTCAATAAGCACAGCACGTGCACAATTTTAAAATGTAGGATTCTACATGTCTTTGCTACCATACATGGCATGTACTAAAATAAAGTCCCGTCAAATAACTTTATTTATATATCGAGTGCACACAGATCCATTGACTGAAGGCAATACTGTTGCACTTTGATCATGATCAATATCCATTATTATTATTATTAGTAGTAGTAATTTAGCTCAGTTGTCTTCAGAATGGAATGGAATCATTTATATGTGTGAAAACTGACATTAAACAAATATAGTATTCATAATTATTATTTAATTACAGTGAAATCTATTTTATCATTCTAGACATTTTTTATACGGATGGCTTATTGCAGGAATGAGAAAAGGACATTGCATGTTCAGTTGAAACAGCCAGGATCCAGGGGTGGTAGGCCATGATCAGGTTTACAAGATCAACACCAGAGCCTCAAATCTGCAGAAGATTCTCATCCCTGCTAATGAGATACTGTCACTCACCTCTGAATCCCAAAATATCCCTTTCCACAATACGCTAATAGCAACACTATCTTCCTCTTCCGATCAATCCGCCCTTGCATTGGAGGCACTTGCTGAATAAATAATTCTGCCTTGTCAAATCAACAGAAACAATGGAGACGAATAAAAAGTTAACAAAGTGATAGGTGAACGACGTAATTTACTTATGTGGTCATGTGGTAATATATAAATCTGTTCAGAAAAGCCATTATGTGATTTCTTATAGCTGCAATTCTGTCTAGACCCTGTCTAGGTGACTCTGCCAGTGGTCACAGCGAACTGCTCATAGACAGGGATACAACTTTGCCTTGTAACTTTTATATATCATTTTGTGTGTTTTGAGCATGTGCAATATGTGTCCTATCATTATTATTATTATCATCATGTCAGCCTGTGTGGACTACAGAACAGTGTCTTTACATACCTCTTGTTTTGCTTTCTTCTGTACAGGGTCTTCCGCCTCCTCTGTGTTTTCCTCCAATGGCCTCTTGTCACTGGTCACTGTCGAGTCGGGCTTGAAGAAAACATCATCATCAGTACATCCCAAGTATCATAGCAAAATAAAACAAATTGTTTATTGTATTATTAAATTTCAAAGAAACTTAATTTTTAGAATGCATTCCAACACTAATCAACAATGTTTTAATTCGGCAAGTTATGGTAATATTCGCCATACATTTCTTCTCCCATCCTATAACTTTAGTGACAAGAAATAAAAAAGAATTTACAACAAGAAATGATATTGGGAATTTGGGATACATCTGTCTGATCAGGTTTTGCTAATCAAGATCATCGTGTTCCTTAGAATTATCAGAGTGATACAAATGAATGAATTAGTACGTTACGCAGCGGTGGGAATATTTAACCCATACGCGACGACTACAATAGTTTTAACTGTCTATATATTTGTGTAGGGATTTACTTCCGACGTCTTATGTCATGTCAGCTATTGTTCATTGGGGCACGACACTTTCATTAAAATGTGCTCGTGACTACAATGCGTGAGAGTTATTGTGTTACATCACGGCGACAATCTTTCAGCAATGTGCATCATCAACTGCAATGCCCTGGTAATGATGATAAATTAGACCAACATGCAGGGATGAAAATGGGAAAATGTCTTCTCAGATGAAACAGTTGTGACCCAGGCGCCACTGGTCACCGCCAGGTTTACGAGATCCATGGAAGATACTCATCCCTGCACACTGGTAAGCAACCTCCATAGCACTAACCTGGTTAACAGCCTCCATAGCACTAACCTGGTTAACAGCCTCCATAGCACTAACCTGGTTAACAGCCTCCATAGCACTAACCTGGTTAACAGCCTCCATAGCACTAACCTGGTTA
>JAUTBT010009539.1:0-24732 GCA_032361225.1 Lepetodrilus schrolli
TAGGAAATATTCAAAGAATTACTTTACAATATAATGTACATATCAATGTTAAGCTATTGTTAAATGGCTATTCGGACCTCCATGTATCCGAAAATGAAACCATTTTATAGTTAGTACAGTTGTACATTAAACAAACCAAAAGGTTTACTTAATATGCATACGTAAATATTTACAATTACAGAATATGTACATATATCTCCTTCATGTCAAACAATTCTGTTCGTTTGTGACATAATAAGCCCATCCCATCGTCAATAATTTATGTTTCGCCGTATTAAGGTACAATGGGTGAGATATTCCCGCTGCGACGTAAAACAATAATAATAATAATAATAATTAAGGTACATTGTATGTATGCTCTTAAAATAGGGATTACAATTGCGTAATGTCGTGTGTGTCAACTGAAATGCGTTATCTGTTTAAACGACATTTTAAGACCAAATGTCACATAATAGGTAGGCTGAGATGGCAGCCTGGATTGTATAAGTCACCATGGAGTTGAGAATGTAAAATGAACGGACACTGATCCATTTACATGGGGTAATTACATCATTACCTCCTGTAAAACGATTAACGTAAAATAGTAGTAGTAGTAGTAGTAGTAGTAGTAGTAGTAGTAGTAGTAGTCGTACTACTACTACTACTACTACTATTACACCATGGATAACAAGGTGTAATTTTGTTGTGAAATATTTTTTTCGATCTCTCAAAATAATTATTTGATAAAATATATATTTAAAATCATTATGCATATACATAATACTTGCAATATGATTATATGTTCTGTTTTTCTTGGGCGTTCGATTTAGCATAGGAGATCCCAGATCTAATTAGTATCCCAGATGCAACAACCGTTATCTGTAAAATTAACACAGAAATCGTGTCTTTCCTCCTTGATAACAACACTTGGCACGCCCATAACTGAAATACTATTAGTCCATATTTCTTTAAAGCGGACAACTTTTAGTATGGAAAAAACAGGATATGCAATACATTTGACATGATTCAGTCTTGAATTGTATTTTTTCTTTCACTTAAACACGCCTTTTTGTAAGAAGATTTGAGGAAGCAAACCCATAATAAGCAACGAGTCCACTAGACTGGTCACCTGTCTAATAGCTTGAAGTGCATGATTGTCGCAAATAGAACAATGAACCGGTCAGTTCACACATACACTGTATGTTCTTAATATGTTCTTCATTTTAACATTTCAGATACCATTTGCCTGTGAAGTAACAACGCTTGAAGCAGTCTGTATACTATCATTAAGGAATGTGATCTAACAACAAGTTCATATCATGAATGCATGGGACTATTTTAGTGTTGAATTGTTTTTTGTATATCTTCACCAAATTCCGTGATCCCGATCTCTGTACATATCAACATGACTTCGTATATGCACGCCATACTATTTGGTAAGTAGATTCTATTCACTAGTATATACTAAAGGTCTATAATATATAAACGATGGCATTTAATTTCTTTCTGTATCTTTCATCACATTCTGAGCTATGTCGTATTTTACATTCAGAGATTTTTTTAGCACTTGATTATTTGTTTTCTTTCTTTAAAAATTTAACCCTACAGAGAGAAAAAAATAGTTCGTTTTTATTTTTACAATGTTTATTAAATAAAATTTAAATAGTAACAACAATGACAACAACAATAATAACATTCATAATAATAATTAATAAATTGTTTGATTGATTGATTAATTGATTGATTAATAATAGTAGGCCTAATAATAGTTTGTTTTCGTTGTTATTGTTAACGCTGTTGTAGTTTTTGTTTATGTTATTGCTGTATCTACATGTAATTTTATGTCTATGTCTACCGTATAGTTTTATTATTTTTCTTGCAGTATCGACACTCATTTATCTGTCGATGCAAACGTCAACCGAATCATCAGCCTCGCCATCGACTGTACCTACGTCTCCTGTTGTTAAAACAATTCCATCTCCTGCTACAACTACTGTCATAGTAACGACTACTGCAACAGCAACGACCATGACACCTACCACGACAACCATATCAACTACAACCACGACAACTACTACTACAACAACCGCGCCCACAACCACAACGACAACAACTTTACTACCGACAACTACACAAACAACGACAACTACACAAGCAACAACAACGACAACAACAACGACAACAACAACGACAACAACAACAAGGACGACGACGACAACAACCGAACCTACAACAACAGTATTAACGACGAAACAAACGGAAACATCATCAGAACTTTCAGCAGAGTCCAGCCATGAAACAGGTAAGCTCCTTCAGTTGCTTGTAGTCGCCAGCCACGTTCGGTTGACATATATACTAGTAGGCCTATATTATATTACAACCGCAAGAAGTGTTGAAAAGTAATTCGTTGACATATTGTGTATGTCTACAGGTGTTTACTGGCATCTATCTCATGTTGTCCGTTTTAACATTGAAGGTCTCTCATGAACACCCCCGTCAATTAGATGAGCGTAGTTATCATGAAACTTTATAGACAATATCATCTTCATGATAATATTTTTAACATTTTAACTGCAACTTAATTATCATACCGCCATCATAGCTGTGTCCGTCTACGATGAAATATCATTATTTCCCTTAGTGAAGTTTAATAGAGAGTCGCAATCTAATACAAATTAAATCTTGCTATGTTTCCTTTACGCTTGTATCCTCACGGAAACAAGCCAAATTTAAAACTAACAAATATTTAATTTTAATTAGATCGTGACTGTAGATCATTGTAGTTTACCAATGTTCTGAAGTTTACAGTTTCAACATTAATTCATCAAATCACTCATTCGTTTCCCACATCCACAATTCAACTATATCATCAGTCATATTGTCGTCAACGGGAACCTCGCAAGCATTGGAGACATCCAATGGATTTTCTACCACGGATACACGTTTATCGTCAACTAGCCATCAGGACTTGCCAAGTTCATCGTCATCGACCGTTCCCGTTACTTCCGGAATGACAGTTACGGGAATACCAGCCACAGGAGTATCGGTTACGGGAACAACAGTGACAGGCGCGACATCCACGGGCATACAAATCACAGGAACGTCAGTCAATGTAGCAACAGGTACGGGAACAACAGTCACAAAAACGTTACCGACAGAACCACTAGCCACAGTAACTCAAGTTACAGGAACAAGAGTTACAGTAACATCACCCACGGGAACACCAAACACAGGAATATCAAACACAGAAATAACAACCGAAGGAGCATTGCCGACAGTAATAACAACCGAAGGAACGTTGCCCACAGAAATAACAACCGAAGAAACGTTGCCCACAGAAATAACAACCGAAGAAACGTTGCCCACAGAAATAACAACCGAAGGAACATTGCCGGCAGTAATAACAACCGAAAGAACGTTGCCCACAGAAATAACAACCGAAGGAACGTCACCCACAGTAACATTAGTTATAGAAACGTCAGACACGACTGCATCCTCCACAGGAACGTCATTCACAGGAACGTCATCCAAAGGAACACCGACCACAGACCACAAGACAAACACTACCTATAACGGGACGGACAGAACCACACGTCCGTATCTTCTTTCGTCTACATTAGGTGACGATCATAGCAACGTCGGGTTCTCTTCAACACTGGAAGGTTTGATTACACACATTCATCTGATGTGGAACATTTCACTGCGGTTTGCCTTCAATCTTGCATCAACTGATGCGGTCTGCCAACACCTAAATGCTGTATCTATGCCTACACATACGCTGAACATATCGTTACTGTATTATCACAATGGCATACCGGTAAATATCTCTCCAATCGTCCTCTAGTAGTCACGATACCGAAGCTATCGCATACATAACGACATCGGTTACAAGCCTTCGTGGAGGAACATTTTACTCTTTCTGGGTCATCATAATTTCCTCCACGAAGGTTCGAAGATGTCG
This sequence comes from Lepetodrilus schrolli, assembly GCA_032361225.1. Lineage (NCBI taxonomy): Eukaryota > Metazoa > Mollusca > Gastropoda > Lepetellida > Lepetodrilidae > Lepetodrilus > Lepetodrilus schrolli. The sequence goes on from JAUTBT010009539.1 coordinate 3,941, forward strand.
TTACGTAAATGATAGCTTCGGGACTATCTGCTGTGCACTTCTTGTGAATGTCCTCTTTATAGAAATGTGTTTAATTAGACAGACAGACACACACACACACACACACACACAGACAGACAGACAGACAGACAGACAGACAGACAGACACACACACAGACAGACACACACAAACAGACACACAGACATAGTCTATATTTTATTAACGTCTTTAAGTGTTTAGACATTTTCTTTATACTCCATGTGTAATGTCGTGTATTGTAGTTATACATTGTATCTATTTCTTTCATTATCACTATGGCCCTATAATTTGTGTTTTAAAATATTGTTTAAGGGTTTAGATACTTCGATGCTTTAACAGCTATTTCTCCCATATCACGGCTTGTCAGTTTACAGCAGGTTGAAACCTGCAACACCTGTAGCACTCAATCGGAATCCTCGAATATATTCACTTTGTGCACAGGTTTCATCACCGTTATATGTGTATGTTCTGCTTTCCGATTGTTTCATGTAATTTGGTTTGGCTTGCTTAACATGTATCACATTCTTTGCTTTAGCAGTTACATATATATATATATATATATATATATATACACACGTCAAAATAATAGATTTAAAATAGTGCCTCTGATGTGATTATGTTTACCAAATAAAATCCTAGGTTTTGAAGCCGCTGAACTCGTTCCATGTCCTGTGTCCGATTCATACGACTTCAGAGACGGTTGCCCAGTTATGTAATTTTCACTAGTGAAAAACAACACTTGTTATTACCACTGATGAAACATGGTATTTCACTGCATGTATGTAATAAATACTGTACTTCAGAAAGTAAATACGTTCCCCAAGATAGTTTAGTTTATACATTCCCAAATTTTGTAAATATTTCAGCAGTAATTATTACATTTCAGATCTGCTTCAAGAGAATACAGTCCTGAAAATAATTATAGGTGTCCTGGCGTCTGTTATAGGACTGATAATCCTGCTGTTTTGCATCTGTTTAATTCTACGGTAAGTGTTTTTCACAGTACATATACCCTCAATCTGACAGTGTACCTATAAGTATTGATATATCCACCATTAATCACTGTTCAAGAAATACATCATCCTCCGCATATACTTTGTTCGATCTGGCGGCTAGTTTACATCGGAAAACAAATAATCTCTTAATTAAGTAAGCAAATATATAATCACCATGTAAACTTAAAAGTATAGCATATTCCTGCTTTCCGGGGGGGGGGGATATCTTTACACCGATATGTCATTGTTACAATATGGAAAAGTCACAGACAAATGCAATATCTAGATATATAAATTAATATACTGTACGTATAAAGAAACGCCCCAATGTTGTACAGGATGCAATTTACCTACACACATATATGTTGAGTATTTGTAAGGTAAACAAAGGCAGTTCAATACTATTTGTGTTACTAAGTAATACGATGCAGAGTACATTGACCATGCAAACATTATGCGCTTATAATTTTAAAACAAAAATAAATAAATCATAAGAAACAGACCTCACGTAAAACAGCATTATTCCATTATACTCCAGTAAGGATGTTATATAAATCAATAGTCTTTAGCATTGAAAACAGTAGTCTAATCCAGGTGGTTTCCAGTGGTTGATAAAGTGGATTGATTTTACACTTCCCAAGTTCACTGAACGGTTCCATATAAATGTACTATTGCAAGCCTTTCACAGACAAAGCGTTACAAATCGTTAGAGGGATTCCCTAACTTCCCAACCAACCACCACACCACACCCCCTCTCACCCCACCACACCCCATCCCACCCCACCACGCTCCATCTTACCCCACCAAACTCATGTTCAATGCGGGGTTTGTTTTTGCTCACAATTCCCCATATAAAATTTGATCTTGAGTATGAAATCGTACGCAAAATGTTTCGTAATATCGGGATCGCGTGCCGTTGTTACGTTATCTAGAAGGGTTTACTCAGTATCCGTATATGTATATAGTAGACCCACTGTTACCAAACAAAATATACGTAATAAAGTAACGTATAGTACGGGAATGGCCATCCAAATATAATATTTACATCATATCGCTATTGTTTAATTATTTCCTTTAGTAGCTAAGTCTACCTTCTCACTCTTTACGTGTTGCTCTTATTTTTGGACTACATGATATTTTAACAATTTCTTTATATAATAGTAAAGACTCATTAAATAATTACATGAAAGTATGTGCATTTCATTTGTCTACACAAGTGTATCGGGCAACAAGCTACATTTTCCACTTGTCCCGCTATTTTTCAATATTTTATTATTTTATTTATTTTTTATAGAAATATTAAAATATTGAAAACCAGTGGGACATGCGGAAAATGTAGCTTGTTACCAAATATACTAGACACATCAAATGTTCATACTTTCAGGTAAAATACGTTTGACCATGAAGTATGTCAACAAACCGTTATTGTATGTCTTGTATGCCTTTAAATGTATGCTCAATTAATACCTGTATCGTATAAAATACAACATGTGTATGTTGTTGGACACGTTTTATATGAAAAGAAAAACTGCAACATCGGGTTGTTTCATCCTCCAAACTGAGAATATGTTTAGACATAATTGTTTGTGTTTCGAGGATGCGGGTATAGTAGGTTATGGAATTCATCGCTAAGACGAATGTTGTGTTCATGAATATTTTAGGAGCGCTTCTTATTGTTACTTTTACGAACGCTTCACATGCCTCAAAAGAATCCGATAAGCACTGGAGACAGAGAATGGTCGAATGACAGTCGAAAATAACATCTCAGGTTTTATATTTCCTTTAAAATTCGACGTTAATTCCCCCAAGGTAGATTATTGAATGTCTTAAGGTATGTTATGTTAAATATGCGTTTAAATTACGTAAAAATAGAAATAAGACGGGTGGATATAATAGTGTTTTAAAAAAATTCCTTTTCTGACGAATAAACTATGTTTAAATCAAAATAACGGATTTATTTTATAGAAGCCTGTATAATTTCAGCCATCGCAGAAGACGGCCGCCCCTGTTATCAATGGATGAAGAAGAACCTGCGGTAAGATCTTAATTTACGTGTACTATATCTACACGCGGGTACTTTAATACATTAACAAATATAATTCTGGTTCGTTTTCGCTACTTCCCAACATGCGAGGAATGCCTATTTTAAATGTTTATCGCCAAGAACTCATAAGTGATAGTTTAGTAACCATTGTTACCAGTTGCAATGCCAATTTCAAACGGGGCGTTAGATCTTAATATTGGATATTACGGAAACGAACAAAGATTATACCTTAATAATTATATCTTGTTTTGTTTTTGTTTAAATCATCTACCATAAAAATTATATTCAATAAGCAATAACCTTTGTTTTCCACAGTTACGTCATGAGAAGCGAACTCAGAATTATTTCCGTCCAACCAGCACTTTCGCACCCTCCAACCCTGCGCGGACCATTTCCCAGTCCAGCGAATCTGAGCCAATGACAGCGAAGCTTACTAGAGGCATGCCCATGGAAACGTTTACATTCAAAAATAACGTCAAAGAGAAACCCATGCCATTTCAAGAAAACAACGATACTGAAGATATATAGTTAATATAATTACGAACCTGCATTGGTCAAATAATCCATGACGGCTGATTGAAATACTGTGATTACGTAATATATAGCAGCTGTTTGTGCTACGAACCAAAGATTCTAGCCACGGTGCTACAGGATTAGAATTTTAATTGTGCAGATACCGTATATTTCAGTATAACATATAATTGTTTATTCCAAATTCCGTATGAGTTTTCTGTTACACGTCAGTGTAAACTATCTTTGCTTATTAGTCTTCAATGTAGCATTCCACATCCGTATGAGTTGTTGTGTATTACACGCCGGTGTAAGCTTTCGTTGTTTACTTCACCAGTATAACTTGCACGTATCATTGTCTATCATTGTCTATTCCACATCCGTATGAGTTGCCGTTGTTTATTACACGCAGTGTAAGATTTCGTTGTTTACTGCTACACATTGTGTACCACATCATTGTCGCTACAAACTGTTGTTGTTTATCACGAGTCAAATTGCATGTTACACGCAGTGTGAGATATGTTAACTGTTCCATGTCATGTAAGATATGGGTGCTTATTATACTGCAGTGTTGAGATAATTATAATGATCTCCAGTGTTCAGATCATTATTGAGATATAATAAATATGTACATTCGTTATGACCGACTGTCCCGGTATCAATGTTCGTGAAAGTTACCTTTCTCACGCGATATTGATAGGATGTGCTGTCTGTAGAGTGGATAATGAATATACCATTATATAACGTAATAATAATAATAATAATAATAATAATAATAATATAATAATAACAATACAAATATAAATATATATATAAGTATTATGTTGCAAAATATCATAAGGTGTTTCGTCTTGTAAACCTATCACATTTATTATGGCTTAAAATATATATACTATAGGCTATAAACAACTAATATGTTGGAATTTGTCAATTTAGAATATGTGTGATTTACTGGCCACTATTTGACAAGTACAACATCTAACACTTTAAATAAATCCAGTGTTATTCCCAAGAGTGATAATTTCTTACATATGTAAGGCTACGAGTCGAATGACAGTTTGGGTACTTTAACTGGGCAGATCTATAGTCACGTCAGGTCTCTTCCTGTGTTGTATTTCTGAGCCCATTGACTTGTTTATTTTTCTTGATTTCTAGTTTACTGGGAAAGTGAACCATGCAATAATGTATATTTGCTGGTATTTGACTCACTGGTCCAATAGTTATGCTTAAATATGTTATCTCGGCCGCCTATACGATTTCATTTGGTGGTTTGTAACCTATACCAGTATGTAGTTATTTGTAAATCGCGAACAATCCTATCATTTTCGCTTATTAGTGGTAATGAAACGAAGCATAATATTATTGATATGATTCACAACTGAGATGATGATTGAATACAGGAAATATACATATATATGCTAGTTTGTTTTTCTTTAAAGCCACAACTCACAGTAAGGCCAGCACCACACATTCATATAAACAATTATTCAACTATTGCTATACACCATTATAATACACAAATAGGCGGGCCAAGACTAGCATCAGCACATATTGATGCTGTCATTTAGTTACCAGGCTTTGCAATTGCGTGCCTGTTCTTACTGTCCTCTCATTTGTATGTTCCCCCTCTTTATACTATTATGTCTATACCATTTCCATTTATCACCTACGTTATTCATGTTTGTGGTGAATGAGGTACTGCTATGTATATCGTTCATGAAAATAATTAAATTAAATACCGCATATATTTATGAATGTATGGTAGTCCAAATTGACCACCGAGAAGACGATGGAGAATAGAAATAAAGATGGCTGACTGACGTTGAGGTATCTATAGGCGGAAAGGTGCCCAAAATTGTATGGAGGTCACTTCCGCAACAAGAAGTGTTGATAAATGGCATCGGATTGACACTGGAAGTGGTGTACTATCGCGTCGGTAAAATCTCGGAGAGCATATTAAGTTACATCGAAAGTGTAAGTTGTAGACCACTACTCGACAAACACAACGGAAAGCTTTGAAAAGATGTTCCCGTACAATAAACAAACTTTAAATCAGTACATTATTCTTAAATAATTTATTCTTTTAGAAACATAAATGCCATGTGTTGTTGAGATAAGATGTTCTTCCCGCGCAATCTCTATAATTATGTAACAGTAAGTATGTTCATCAATGGCATTGCTATACTGTACCGATCATTCAACTGGTTTCTGTCTGTTGACATACTATGTGGTCACAACTCAACAGACTAGCAAAAACCGTTATAAACCATCTCATATATTATTACATGATGTGGCAGCCTCGTTCCCATGTCAGATATAAGGGCTGGATTTGTTTGGGGGAACTCGAATACCGGCACCGTGGTGTAAAGCTTAGAGCGTCCGCCCAGAGAGTGGAAGGTCGGTGGTACAAGACCCGGCCACGTCATACCAAAATACGTTAAAATATGGTAGTTGTTGTCCCCCTGCTTGGCGCTCAGCATTAAAAGGGAAGTATACAACAACAGCTGGTCGGCTCAGAGTCAGCACAAAGTGTCTGAGTGGGATACCCATGTTCAACTGCGACATGTGTTATTTCAAGTGTGCTAGTACTATAAAGACTGGTGGAAATCCAGACGAGTACAAACTGACAATAATATTCATCGCTCTCCAGCTCCATGCTGTGAGACACATCCGTCCCAAGGAGGGACCACTCTGTCGAAATCAGCTAAGCACGCACGCACGCACGCACACACACACACATACACACACTGGGAACTCGAGAGTCGAGACGAGTGCTACTTGCACGTGCGCATTGTGTTTTAAAATAAAACAACCGAGACGGTAACACGAGTGTTGACGACATTACTGACGAGTGCATAGCGCACGGTTGTCTGACGTCACAATTCTTGCCGACTCCAATGAATCGGAGTACGTTCGAGTGTTGTGTTCTTGGATGTTTGATTTGAATGTACTGTACTCGACTCGAACACTCGAGTTCAAAACAAACACAGCCAAGGAGTTTGAACGCGACAATATTTCGAAATGCGCAAGTTCCGCTGCGCACCGAGGCAAACTGTCACGTGACACGGGTTGACGCCAGGACTTGGGTGAGATCAAAATGATCAGTTTGGCCCTCTCAATAATCCCCGGCTGTATACTCGAAGTGACAAGTTAATCAGATGTATATATATATATTTGTGTATAATCGATATACATTCGTGGTATGCTCAATGATAATACGAGACAGGTGAAGATTAAGGAACAACGTTTTACATGGGTTGTCGGTCGTTGCCAATTCACGGCAGTTTGGGTGTTGTCGTAAATAGTGACAGATATACCCTTCTCTACTGTAGTAAATGTAGGCAAAAGTGGAAGCTCAGACTAGGATTAGGCCTATAGTAGTTAATAGGTTTATTACATATTCATTTTACCGTATTGAAATATTAGCTTTTGTAGTTATTGTCATGGATTCCATTCGTATCATATTGTGATTAGTGTTATCGTTGTAGTATAAGCCTATTGTGTGCGAGTGCGGCAATGCGAGCCATTTCACTAGTATTTACATATAGCATTACCAACTGATAACATTTAAATGGACAGTCCCATATATATATACACACACACACACACACACACATACACACACAAAAATTTATAACGGTAACAATCATCGCTATTTATATTTATATAATCATATTATTTATTTAATAATATTGTATTTATGGCAAAATTCCGTTAGATTATTTATTTACCATTTTATTTTGAACTTAATAATAATAGTTTTGGAATAATATCATGCCCAACGAGTTTAATAAATTCAGTAATATATGAACACGAATGAGAGATTCTATTTGTTACTGTAAAAGCTATTGTAATATCTGATAGTATAGTCTACACGAGAGGCACGGGACTAAACATAGACATAACTTGGTGTGATAGCCATACCGTGAACAAGGCCATGCTGGCCAAAATATCGGGACATATAGAGATATTGATAAGATGATGTTTTATTGTATTATTGATTTTTAATCACAAACACTATATAGGCAAATGTCTTGAGACCTGGGTTTGCATATTCAATTGAAGAAGTATTTTAACTATATTCGACAAACTTAAGTCCCAAGAAGAAGCTTTAAAAGAGGTCCAAAAAGACTTTGATATAGCGTATAAATACAATTATAAAAACCCATTGTGTTATTTCACAAGTGAAAATAGTTATATTTATAGCATGGGTTTAATGCACTCCCAAACTCCTATGTTATGTGATAAAGTAAAATCCCTGACGCTTTCCTCGAAATACGCACGTACAGCTGTATGCTCTCCGGGTTTTATATAGCGTAGGTATTTTTGGTATTCGTATAGTTGCTAAGATAACACATGAACAATTCTGTTGTGGTAAACTATTATATTTCCAGTAAATTATATGGCGCGTTCCTCGATATAGTAGTACATGTATTATTCAGACCCCCGTTCCACAGAACGATCGTAGCGCTACGAGAGTCATAACTCCTTTGTCAGCGTATAGGAGATACGATTGTTCTGTGGAACGGGCCCCTGGATTACGTAATTGTGTCGGAAGTGACGTCATCGGTGTATCCCTATCCCTGCTGGGTTGGGCAGAGGTACGTCTCTTCAGGGCATCTCCTGTTGCCTTCCGCATGAAGAGAGTTAATACACTGACATTACATTCCGCGATAATAAATATAGACTAAATATGGCCCTCGTGGGAAGCCGCATTTTTATGATATAAGGTATACGTATAATTGTATTGAGAGCATTTGGTTGTAGCGTAAAGTTAGGTCAATCTTCCAATATACCCATAAAACGTCGCTTTGTTTTGAGTCAGCGTAACGATATAGTAATCCTATTATCATTGGCGCTCCTCGGGGGAATTCACTCAATGTGGCAATTAAGCTTCCGCAGGTAACCCGAGTAATTCCACGACGAATCGAGGAGGGATCACCTTTCAGCACAACTCCAAAGGAATTAGGAATACGCTCAAATTAATACCTGGCTAACCAGTTCGATTCGATTGTGAGAAGCATGTAGGTAATTCATCAAAGGGAGAGTACTGACGTTAAGCGAGAATAAGGGGGTGTTTAGAATTGTTTGAGCACGCTAATTAAAAGTTCGGTAGCCGACCGGCACGAGGAACAGTCAGCGTTAGTTAGAATGTAGCCGTGCACGGAAACAATATATTCAACAAGCTTACCAGACGGAACGTCGACATTCAAATGTTGTAGGGGGTATGGCGTGTTTGTGTCAAAAATGAAACGATGACAACAGTGAACCCGTACGATATCCCCACCCTAGGTCTATGAGTGTCGGTTATGCCACTGGGCTACATATCGCCGGATTTCAGGTTGGATATTTAAATTTATACCGTGCTTTAATGGAAGTTTGCGACGAGGTGGCCATCCTCTCATGTCGTTCCCCGCGGATTTCAGGTGCGCCACCATCCGAAGATGTCGTTGAGCAGTTTCAAGAGGCGCTGGATCGAGAAGTGGTGTGAAGACGTGTACAACCACCTTAGAGACGGGAGCATGTGCAACAACGTCATAGGATACCCGTCAGAGGAAACCGGAGGGGTTAATTTCCAGGGATTATTGAAGTCTTCGCTGCCTCTCAAGGCGGACAACACGAAGAACCAGCGCAATACGACAGACAACAAAATGGAGATCGCGTTTTCTGTGGAGAAGGACTCGCTTCCAGACCCTCTACCGAACGTCAAGTTCGGTTACAGCCATTTCAAAGACCAGCGTCAAAAGGTGGAGAGGTTGGTTCACGGGTTACCGGTGTTGTCAAGTTCGACAACTCAGTTAGACAAAGGTTTGAAATTAGACGACAGCAATATGCCGTTCATCGTGGTCAACGGGGATGAACCTAGCAAAACAAGACGAGATCGCGAAGACATTTTATCACGGAGTAAAGTCACTTCCGCTCCGGCGTCCATGACTACGCAGAGATTTGCGCAGGAATTGAAGAAATCCAGTCAAGACATTTCCGGTGGAGTTCGTGTCAGTGTAATGGCTAATGACCAGGATAACAAATTTAGAACGGTCACGTCTTTCTCTAAATCGAACGTAAATAGGGCAAGGAGGTTGCTAGCAAAACGAAACCAGGCTTCGAGAAAGCTAGACGGACAACCATATTCGCCCATAGAAAATTGTTGGACTATGGCGGAAATGACGTTTACGTAAACATACGCAATTAAATAATAATTATAGTTGTAAATGAGAGTCGTCACTTGTTATATACGTTAGTACAGTCTATATTTTATTACTATTATAATTTATTTTGCAAGCCATTTCTCAAGCTGAGATATATGTATCAACCTAAGACATTATCAGTGATTATTAAAAGTTTAAACTATTATCTGCATTCAGTTCGGTATTTTCTTTTTATGAAACTACATTCTTTCCGGGTCTACCTTAATATGTTATAAATGTACTAGAATATAAATAAGATGGCTTTCACGTTTCCTTGCTTTTTTAGTACAGGCTAATCGTAAATGTTATTTATCGTATTTATGCCAATGCATTTTAACTATAGTCGTGTTCATTTAAATAGACCTCGTGTTTTTTTCAATTCATAAATTACACAGGTATCAGATACGAGTTTGCTTTATGTTTTCGTGATCACTATGCCGTCGACATGACGCGGTCGACCTCTCTGCAACTCCCCATGAAAATACTCGTACACACTTCGCACGCATAAAACAATATCGTCAGACATATGTCGTGATCGTTTCATCATGAAATGCTGGTTGCATTCCAAATTATAAGATTACAATATTACCTAAATGTTTACGTAGTAATACTATGCATTTGCTAATTTACATATTAACTATGACATTGTATTACTGATGTGCCTTTAACCATATATCGTGCGTGTAAGCTATCGACAAGGCTTCTCTGTAACATGTAACATTTTATGTTCCAATGCTTATTATTCGTCTTTTTAGTATACTTTGATAAAAGCTAAAATTGCAAACTGTATGTATGTATATATAGTAATTATATTGACACCGATTTCAGATACAGAGTATAGTGACCCGGTAGAAATCTTCCAAGTTCACAGAGGCATGTGGGCAATATGCTAATGAGATCGTGACGTAGAAACCAAAACAGATGCAATGAAATTTACATAATGAAAATGTTAAAAACACTTCTAAAGCGTCATTTCATATGTTGGAGATGGTACATAATCAGAATATACTGGGTTTTTTGTCCGTTTACACGAAAACATAAAACAAAGTCGTCTCTGATACCTGTGTAATTCATGAATTGAAAAAAAAAGAGGTCTATCTAAATGAACACGTCTATAGCAACTATTGCATAATGCGTTTGGCGATGGTGTAGCGATGGTCCAGCGATAGTCAGCGTTTGCCAGCATTTGGCCGAGTTTTCCATGCGTTACGTGTGCGTTTGCGCTGATCGCCAAGGTGTGACAGGGCCATTACATACAGTGAAAGGCAGTGGGTAGAAATAGTAATATTATTGCTCCAAATGCACGTGACACTAATGTATTGGACGAGCATACCGTGCTATGCTTCCGGCTGTTGGAATATATTATACGAGTGCTTCACATGTTCTTTTCAATAAATGCCATTCCATTGTAGACATTGTAGATGGTAGACACAATGAAGATGCTGGATCTTTGTGATGATCATCTTTTATTTACATCGTGTCATCGTGATATAAAACAGTTAATAATAATCATTTAAGGTCACATCTTGACATTATTATAGAACATCTCTATTTCACTACGCGCGTGTGTGTGTGTGTGTGGTGTGTGTGTGCGTGTGTGTGCGCGTGTGCGTGCGTGCGTGTGTGTGTGTGCGCGTGCGTGTGTGTGCGCGTGCGTGCGGGGTGTAAAGCTTAGAGCGTCCGTGCGAAGGTCGGTGGTGCAAGCCCCGGTCGCGTCAGACCAAAAGACGTTAAAAGATGGTAGTTGTCGCTCTGCATCAAAAGGGAGGTATACAGCAACGGCTGGTGGGCTCAGAGTCAGCGTAAAGTGTCTAAGTGGGATACCCATGTTCAACTGTGCTAGCACTATAAAGACTGGTGGAAATCCAGAGTAGCACAAGCAGACAATAATATTTACCGCTCTCCAGCTCCATGATGTGAGATACATGCGTCCCAAGGAGGGACCTGTCTGCCGAAATACCCATACAACATTATTATGGATATTAACAAACATTCAAACATACTTGGTAAGCAAAGCTACTACAGACTAAAAGTCTGGCATTGCAAGATTGAAACAATGCATAGAGAATTACAATTGGATACATCGTACTAATTATAGTGATAATCCGATGGGCATATTTATACAGTGAACTGCATAATTATTAGTTTAACTGAACTGGGGCCAAACTAATGCGGCTAATGATGGCTGGCCCACCACTACTTTATATAACAATACACTTGATTCAGACGGTCTAATTAGTCAGACCTCATTAAGAATATTGCAGCTGATATCACGCTGTCACACACGTATAAATGAATATTTGATGCGGGCTGTTATATAACGTTGTGTTTGCAGGGATATGACCCCATAGTAAAGCCCTTTGTTATGGGATGGTCGCGCTTATCTAAGCCAAAACAATCAACACTCGCCCATATTTATTCGTGCACCATATTCTATCGGGCCTAACAATTATAACTGACATTAAAACTTATAAAGACATTCAAATGACCACACTCTACATAGAACCAGAAGAATTAGAGGTACGATCGTCACTATTAATTATATGCTGCAGAATCTATGTTTTGTTAAGGTCTATGGGGAATGTAGCCTATTAATGGGGAATGATGCAGATTTTTACATTTTCAGTCACTAACTGTGTGTATACAACGTTCTCTTCAGGTTCGAGTCATATGAATGTGTTATGGTCTTTGATATCAGTGTCCATGGTTACCAGTTTATACTAGACAGGTGAATTGTGTGGATTAATAGATTTATAGTGGTTATAGATTGTTTTATAACTACGTTCTCGGGGTGCGAATTACTACGTGTATTACTTAATATATCATCCTCTATATCTGGGTCATGAGAATAATGTAGTGCAAGAACATCCACCGAGCCATTAAAGAACCATGGGAAGAGCATATGAAATTCATGGTACTTTTTAATGAAGTCATGCTATACACTAAACGCCATAGTAATTATAGCGTCCTCGTATTTATAGTAGTGTTCATTTAAATATATGAATACCCATTTTAAAATTAATAAATTACACGGGTATCAGAGCCGAGTTGACTTTGTTTTCGTGAACATAGACCTAAACTCGCCACGAGAACGTAATGGTATCTCAGTGGCTACGATATTTTAGTGAAAGGGGTCCCCGTATCATATACCTAGAAGTATATTGCGACTTACAATTTAAAGTAACTTAAGACATTGATATGCGTTACATTATATTCTTATGAAGTTTATTTGAAGCTTAGCTTATATCACTCATTCGAACATGGATGGACATTCGTTCAAAGTCCTGTAGCCAGTAGTTCCTACTGTATATTAATGTTTTTGTCAGTTTTTGTCCAAACGCTAATTCAACAAATTGATCTTCTGAATATCTAGATGAATTGTGCCATAGATACTCGTGCCAAAATAAACCAAGCCCAGAGTTTACGAATATTGTTTTGAGTACGATGTCATGCTAAACCTCAAGCTCAAAGTTGTATATGGAAATATATTAACACACCCTTGAGTTAAGCATAGGTTTGTACTCCACCCCGCCCCCCGCCCCACCTTTCCCCTTCCCCAAAACAAACTATTTGATAGTCATCGTATTGCTGCTATGCCTGGGCTTTTAAGATGATCAACCTATTCGTCATTACCACTCATTTCATGTTTGAAAATTAGTATTCTTTCTGCTGTTGTTACAAACGCATACTATTGGTTGGCCGTTTGAATTCTGCTTTACAGCCGCTATCATTCGTATCACGCACATGTTATAGTTGTATACACGTACCCAGACTGGTGGTGCTAACTTACGAAAGATCCTGCCGTAAAACATAAAACTTCACACAGCATTTCACGTAGACTTGGGGGAGGCGGATCTATTCTTCACCGGTGACCTCACACCGAGATTACGAAACTTGTTAGAGTGCAAACTCCTGCTAAACTCGTATCCCAAGATACAAGTTCAACTTGAGCATTAAATCATACTCGACACGTTTCGTAATCTCGACGCCAAATTTCTATTCACTCACACTCAAGAAGGAATAAAACACCAGTTATTTTTCCATTACTTTTAATAAGCTTTAACATAGGTTTCCCTTTCTTTGACAATGAATTTCAATGTCAAATTATATTCATGTATGAGCAATAATTCATTCATTGTATTATGTTCAGAAAACAGTGATTTTATGATGTTTCCTAATCATAGAATGTATACAATGACGGGGAAACGCTGGTGAGATCACAATCCTACAATGTTCGTTGTGATACCCCATTCAGTACAGCCCTAATACTAGTAGTCTTTATCACAGGTATAGGATTCCGGCATCGCCACTGCACCGCGGCCACGTCCAGTACCTCCATCAACAAGTCCTCCCACTGCAGCCGCGCTTGGACAATGCTCGGACAAATTCTCGTATTAATTTCGTGCAAACAGTTCTCGCAATACATTTACTCTTCCATTCTCACGCAACCCTGAGTGCATCACATCACATACTTTCTCAAACAGTACAACTTCAAACAATGTTTAAGTCACCCAGTAGAAGTCAAATAACGAAACGATGAAACAATGTATACAAGAGATCCCTGAGATGGAGATGTGATCGAGGTGGATGTAATGAATCGGCTACAGTAGTTATCTTCCTTGGAGGTTTGCCGTATTTTGGCATTGGAAGTCCCGTCAGATCACGTTTGCAATCGTCTGCCCTACTATCAGGTAGACCCCACATGTCCGCTCGTATTATTACGGGATCACCGTCCCCACCGTGTGTGGGCAATGCGGATTTGACGCACTTGTTGTGTAGAGTCCGTCTCCCACATCTCAACGTTCGCTTTTTGTGTACTGCAAGCTGAAAAAAAAATGGAGTAAACATTTAAGATCGACGCTCTTACAGTTAAGTAAGCTATGCTCTTATTCTGTGAATAACGCCTAATTAGATCCACAATTCAAATTCTAAAGTAGAAATTACGTCTTAATGCCCAATTAAGAAATCGAACAGAAGCTCATTAATGAATCAAATTAAATTAATGACCTAATTAATCCATTGCTATTGATAACTTAAAGATTATCCTCATAATGTGTATAAAATATTTGCTATATGACATAGTATTTCTGTAAAATGTAACATTTTAAGATAAACGAAGGATCTACATAGTACGTACCAGATCTCCCGAGCGATGAAGCAGCTTTTGATAACACACCGGCAGTCACAAATAACAATGCTGCATACAGAATACAGAAGAACAAAGTCAATATACCCTTCACTGTGGGAGTGTCTTTGGGTTTAGATTCATCTGCAATAGCTTTACTAATCGAGTTCATTTTCCTCAGATTCTTCAAAGACTTCTTCTGAAAACTGGGGTTGTTGGATTCCTTGGCACAATGGCACACCAGCTTTGAAATGGAGTCTGTTCCCAGGAACTTAGGTTCTTCGTCGGTCGACTTCTGTAAGAAAGAAAAAACAAACACCGGTAAGGATCGTGTTCTGGTATTTGCGATGGCTGCTCGTGGATGCTGCATAGCTATGTCACATTCGAAGAACCCATTGTATGCCTTCCATAGAACCATTCCAATGGTCCGAACTGTTATGGGTATGACATTGCTAGGAATATGACTAACCCACGGATGAAGAGGAATCGACTAGACTGACATCTTGTTCATGTCCATCAACACTTGCCGTCACTGATTTCACAAACCAATGAAAAATCAATACTGGCCAGTGCATTACAAGAGTTGCTTCCCTTCCATGTCAAGGGTAATGTGCAAAGGTCCAAAGTCTATCTGTTTGCACCGTCTGCTACATAGATATACTGGTACTAATATTGATAAAGCATGTCTCGCCGGTGCATTGATATGCATGTGAAGGGTACTTAACATTGATAATACATCCACCAGACTTTGACTTGTTCACGTGCAGTGGGCAACAATTCAAGATGGTCAATAATAGTGTCCACGTGCACATCACATGCTTGAAAGCCGAGATTTGCTGTTCTGATAATGCATGTACATTTACACGAGCGACAAACAAATTAGAACATTAACCGCAAGTGTTCCCTACATAGTCGTGTGCTCGTCGTTACGGTGTAAGGCAATACAACGAATGCATAAATAGGATGGTAGCTAGATCTAAAAATTCTAAATGTAAAATAATTACTGCAGTATCAACACTTTTGCAAATATTAGATCTACAAAACGTAATTAAGAGTATGAGTGAGAGTTAAAACAATATCCAAAGTTCCTTAAAGAGAAAAAGTTTTTTGGTCAAAATGTTATGAATAATGACATGCATTTCCATCCTCTGTGCGTGTGCTCAGATGTATGGACGACGCAGTAGTACCATATTGCTTAATGCAAATCAGTGCACAATCCAAAACCAAACATGCAAGAGTCTATGCATTACTAAAAGCAATACCTTCATAAGAATACTATTGAAAATCAACGTGCAAAAGTAATCAAGCTGGTACATAGAGCCATTGAGAAGCTACACAGAATGAATGCATCACCAATACCTTTGTGTCAGTGACGCTGAAGTGCGGACTCATCGCCTCCGAATGGCGGCAAATTCTGTCAACTCGGGTATCCACATCCCTCAAAGCCAAAAAGTCTAACTTCATTCTACACACTTCTCCAATCCCGTTCGTTCTAGCACATCCTACCACCGAACAATAAATAATCTCAGCCGTATTATCCCTTTATATGCTCCCGGTAAACGACGGCCTTCACCTTGCATGCCCCAAGACGAACCTAAACAACAACTGGCGTGGTCAAGGCATGACATAAACGACCTTCACCTTCCAACTCCATGTTAACGCATGTCTGGTAGCTTTGCTGTTCACCGTGGCTATTCTTAGCCTAGGCAAACAATAGGTTTGTAACAGCATAACGGGGAAAGTCCCCATGTCACAAACACATGGACATAGGATTACTCTAGCGGTATATATCTTGACCGCTTGGTCAATATAGGAATTTGGTCGAATTTAACACAAAGGAATCAGAACGTAACATACTAGTACATATATTTATCAAAATGTAGGTCAAAACGTAGTGAAGTACCAATCACTGTTTTAAATTTAAGAAAGCACTTAACTTTTGTACGTGGATGTGGATGTCAATTAAAGCATGCGACACTAATATGTCATTCGGACATTCATATTCCTGAGCTAAGATTGTTAGGAAGGAGTGAAAGTGTCATTGTTACTTTCTGATAAGTGTGTGTGTGTGTGTGTGTGTGTGACAGCGAGAGATGAGGGGGGGGGTGTGTACACGTGAGAGTGGAGCGCGTGTGTGCCCTGATGTACATGTATACCAAAAATAAATTTCACAACACATAATTAATATTATGTCATGAAACCACACATGTCTAATTTAAACCACATATATCCAATTTAAACCAATCCCCACTTCCATGGATTAATATTCAATTCCCAAATCATATTGTATATTAAATTGTTATTAAAATAATAAATATGAGAACAATCCGACAGAGATAAGCTACCAATCAACGACAACAAAAATATGAATAGAAAACTCAAACATTCCAAAACAAAAATACGTCTTCCGTGTTTTTCTATTGGTACTGATCACCATAAAACGTAAAGTATACGAAGTTGGGAGGGAAATAAAATGATACCGTTTAACCCAGACAGACAAGCATAAATATATTACCTTGACAAATAGGTACAACTTGGCTCTTCCCATGGCGGAGGCCGTCCGATCGTACACCTCCAAAATATGAATTGAGAGCAACTATGTTAAGTATATTAACGATCACGACAATCTATCAATCATCCCGATCTTCACAGTTCGTTGTCTATATATCGTACAGCATGTCTAAAGCTTCGTTCATCGCGATAAGTATCTATATATCCGCAGCTAAAGGTATACGTGTGATTCGTAGCATTTACGATCTCAAATCCAAGGATTCCACAGCAGTGACATCTTCAAAGAAAGGCTTCACTAGTTGTAGTAACCTGTCCAAGCGATACTTATGTAATAATCAGCGAATACCTCTAAGGTCATTATGCAATTGTAAAACGTAACACAAACACGAGCATGCACAGTTAGGCACGAAAGTGACAAAAGGATACTCAGACGATGTGATGGCTCGCCACCGTAAGACTGTGGTTCAATGACAAGTACAATTACGCATGAATACGGGTAATTAACTGCTTGAGGAATATGGAAAATGTGTACGAGTAAATCTGATAAATCAGCGTTACAAACACAAGAAAATGGGAAAGAAAAAACATACATCGAATGAGCAAGGCTAGATTTTAGATTCTAAAAATAATACAATATTCATAATTGAATGCTGAAAATTAAGGTAAAGTGTACATCTTTATAGGTATTCACACAAGTCTGTGTACGCATTGTCTTCATTTTCTTTCATCAAACTCACGCCAGTCAAAAATTGATTGAATGGATCAAAATTGACTTAAGTTTCAGACAGTTTACACATTGCCTGACTTTAGACATTGACGGTAATATTTACAACTTTACAACTCAACTAAATATGTATATCTTCAGTACATACAGTTACCTGTATACTCGGCTCTAAATCCCAATTATAAAATAGACTTATCAACTACTCCAATACTGTGATTACTGTTGGTAGCTTTACTGAAGTACATGCGAGTATCGAAGATTGTTCCCAACTGGCAGCATTCATATTCACTGGAACTGCTTGAAATAAAGGTCCAACAGTTTAACATGTAACAGCAGTGTTCTTTCTATAATTTTCAATAATTGCATCACACCGCGAAACACATCGGTACCTGTATTAACTTTGGATCTTAAATGTAATAGGCGCAGGTATATTAATATCTCATGTATAAACCAGTATATTATGACTTGCTGTTCGAATACGAAATGACATCTCACGACATGGAAACACTTGGTAAATACTCTCTAAATATATACGAGTTCAATTTTACAACAGACCACCGATGTCACAATAATCAAATAATTACGTGAATCTACTCATTGTCGTCCCTATTATGCAACTCTCCTACTATTACGGACGAGTTTCACTATTTATTTAAGTGCGTTGCCTTCTCTGACCGTAGACATGATATTATACCGACTAACATTAAATGGTTCAATTTGTTTACCTTCAAAAACACTATAAGTCGTAAAGGTTTTTCCCAGTTATCACACTTTGCATCCTTAATTATGAACGCATTAAAGTAAAACAAATTTATATGTCCATCCATTATCTCGAAAATGATTGTTTTAATGTATGAATATATCTACATGTATCGAATACCACTGAAAGTGGTAAAAGAGAAAATAAAATTGAATCTACTCTAAAAGCACAATGGAGACAGATGATTACCTTGTCGGGGACACTCGCCTGGAACAGTAATTTGCTACATAGCTGGTCAACGCCTAGACGGTCAATGTTGACCACTAATGTTTATCTCTATCAGCCCAGACTACACTGACCAAAGGTTGGACGTTCTACCAGTTGAGTCTACGTCTGATGGTAATCGACTAGCCACGAGGAATGTTCAAATCAATGTATATATTATATGTATTGATACATCTGACTCGGTCCTGGCGTAAATGCAACCGATGTGTTATTAAATATAGGTTTTGGA
This sequence comes from Lepetodrilus schrolli, assembly GCA_032361225.1. NCBI lineage: Eukaryota > Metazoa > Mollusca > Gastropoda > Lepetellida > Lepetodrilidae > Lepetodrilus > Lepetodrilus schrolli. Next base: position 23,271 of record JAUTBT010009539.1, read on the forward strand.
AGGCAGCACAATTATTCCCACCGCTATCTCGAAGCACGCATGTTTCTAAATATTACTACCAACCAAGTATTACACAACTGTTTGTGGACATCACGATATATCGTCTCAGTGACTCCGACATGTGACGAAAATACCAATAGATTGTTCATAAACATCCTACCAAATTTGTCTAGCTGTTGTTTACACCTTTATTTACAAAATGTCACGTGCATTGTTGTCGTTGTATGCGCCATTTACACGTGTATACTTACATACCTTATTATAGCTGGCGCGACATGCTGCCACGTGTATCACACGTGTTACCATTCAGTGCTGGGTTTTATCGATAGACATCTCGAAAATTGTGACATACAGATGGAAAAATAATATTAACTGCAATTGCTTTCGCATATTATTGTCAACTGTCAATATTGAAATAATGCACGAAAGTGGATATAATAATAATTACTAACAATAACATTAATAATAATAATAATAACAACAACAATAATAACAATAATAATAATAATAACAATATCAAGAATAATAATAATAATAATAACAATAATAATAATAATAACAACAATAATGATAACAATAATAATAATAATAGCAATATCAAGAATAATAATAATAATAATATCAACAATAATAATACATATAATAATAACAATAATAATAATAACAATATCAACAATAAATAAAAAAAATTAAAATAACAATATCAACAATAATAATAAATATAATAATATCAACAATAATAATAAATATAATAACAATAATAATAATATAATAATAATATTAATAATAAAAATAATAATAATAATAATATCAACAATATGAACATTAATAATAATGAGCATATATATTGAGATAGACCACATAACATAGGATGACACAAGTTTACAACTCTGATATGATGAACACACAACTGTCGCATCTATAAGAGAAGGAATCTCCATTAACATATTAACTTTGTTTAGTACGTTCTCGGCGTGTACACGAATGCGTGGAATTGTTATATAATAAAATTGTATACGCTAGGTGCTGTGTAATAAGTGCTAATGTATATCTCGAACTTTAACATTCCTCGAAACGGGTTAAGCAATGTGAAAATAGGTGACCTTTGCCGAAACTGGGTCACGTTATGGATTAGTTATTCCTGTTCCTGCCCCAGTGCTTTCCAAACCTGTCATATTTAGTTAATACTGTAAACACAAACCACCAACTATCCATATGAATACCTCCTAAAATACCTCCTAAACTATCCATATTTCAGGATGTGACAGTAAATAGGTTAAATATAAATAATATTGATTGGCGATTATATTTATATAAAAGGAGCCGCTGACATTCTTTGTTCTACAGGGCCCCGTTTCACAACGGCCTCCTAACTATTTAGGAGCTCATATCCCTTCTTAAATCGGCATCTAACTTAGGAGGTGATAAACTGGGTCATAAAGTTAGGAGCTCCTAAATTTAG
>JAUTBT010009550.1:0-44786 GCA_032361225.1 Lepetodrilus schrolli
ATCTCGTCGTCCTCATCCTCCTTCTCTCTCTCTCTCTCTCTCTCTCTCTCTCTATCTTACTTAAATACAGGTTACTATTCTACATTGAATGCATAGGTCTAAATTGAGTAAAAGCTTGCGCAACATTAATGGCCAGTTGTTAGTATTGGTGCACTGTTAGTATTTTTTATGTTCTACTCTGATGACATTAACAATATAATTCATTAATATATCATTCGCCTCTCAATACACTGATCAACGTTGACACCACTCGTGTTCGCACTCGGTGAAAACTACTACATTTTCGTTTATAAAAGTCAACTGAAGAGCTATTCTATTTTCCGTGTTTTTTGTTCCATTTCAGATTCACAACAACGCTGGCTTGCATGATGGATTTACATAATTATCCACTCGATCGACAAAAGTGCTCGGTGGAAATTGAGAGCTGTAAGTATATGCATTGTCACGAATAGCAGTACTATTGATATCCTGTCTCGCGGCAATCTCCGTCTCCATAGTCTGCCCTACATGCTAGGACCTCTCCCTCTCCCACGCCCCCTCCATCTCACCCCACTGCCGTGACGATGACGTCTTGAAGACGCCAGTTGACGTTAACGGAATCGAGAACAGCGTCGAGAGTCGGTGTGGATAGAGTTGGCCGCTCAGTCAAGAGACGACCTTGATCTTGCGGAGAAGGAGGGGTGAATTCATAATGGAACAGGTTACCACGTCCATTTTGGGAACTGCGGATCCATAACTGTATAGGTGTAGATCTAGTTCAAGTACGGCGTGTATTCTTAGTAATACGGTGTCTTAGTAATTGAGAAAGACAAATAGTATTGTGTCTGAATAGGAAGGCAAATAAAGAACGGAGATGTTGAATGGCATGTATAGGAGCTGATGGTGTCAGTGGCATATCTGGCATGAGTAATTTGGATGTCGAAATGGGAATAGTATGTGTGTATATCTATATCAGCTTTAGGAATAAGATAGATCGGACCATAAGGTTTGTTCATTTAATTCTTCATTATTGAAAATAATGTATAATCACATCTGAAAATTCTACAATGGTGAAAGGAATTGTCAGAAGTTTATTGATCCAGTCTGTCAGTACCAGCCGGTGCTCTCAGGTTTACTGCAACATTCAGCGCTACGGATGTGGCGAGTTTTCTCCTGTCCTAAACTGACAAACCGTGATATAAGTGAAATAATCGCGAAAGCAGCTCTAAACCCACCACCACCACCCACACCCCCACCCCCAATTATTTTTATAAATAAAATAATATAACATAATATAAATAATAAATAAATAAATAAATATAATTGTCCCATTGTATGTTAACAACAATAATAACATTCGTGTTGGTATTTCAGTCCAAATGTTTCCAAACAAGAATTGAATCTCGTCAAACACGATAAGGATTGCACGTAGGAGGTTCGCTTTAGAGTGAATTGTATGTAGACAGTATTAACTTAGCCCTATCATTGTATGTAGACAGTATTAACTTAGCCCTATCATTGCAATCTTTAGCAAACCGCACTTGTTTATGGGGCAGGGGACGTAACCCATCTATAGTTAAAAGATAATAAATCTCTGGTGACAACACTATGGAGGCCAAGCAGACGCTTGATGCATCATATTTATTTGGTTTACCGACTTAGAAAGCTACCGGTAACCGACCGAATATGTAGTTAGAACGTGGTAAAACTTACTGTAACTCACAGGTATTTTGGCTGTGTATCTATTTGATATCTTGGTGTGGAACAGCAATAGAAAGCCAGGAGGAGCATTTATTCTCTTTTCAGATTACGTTGCATTTAAATTTTGTGCGCGAGGTTTAACTGTCCATCAATATATTAGTCTATTTAAGTGGCGTATGTCTCTTATTTTTCAAAATTGACAACATGCAATGTTAAGACTCCTAAGACTAGTTGCTGTTGTTCATTTCAAACAGTATGAATCCTATGGATGTGTCTATCTTCGTTTTATTTTATATGGCGACCGTGTTTACTTTGATAAACATCTCGAAGTAATTACTTAATTTTAGATCATATTATATTTCAATTAGGTGCATAACTTACTTCTATTACTCTAGGTATTGGAAAATGTTTCCTATATTATAACATTGAAAACATACGTTTTGTAGAGTCATAAAGGTGTCTTAAAAGCTTGTTGCTGTTAGTAGCTAGATACATTGCTGTTACTAGACACCCTGCTGTTGCTAGACACCTTACTGTTGACACGTTGTGTTCGCTGAAAACAGAAGCATCCTATCGGATCGGAATTTCTATTGGTAGTTTCTTCTTTTTTGTTTGTTACTAGACTCCTGCTTTCTCTGATAACGCTACAGCACGTAACGTTCTTGAATGACATAGTAATTTTAAATCCGCCACAGACACTCTAGATAACGTTGGACGTCAGACACGTAGCTGATTGCACTGGCGTTGACGTGGTAGTTCCGATGTGTCTTACCTTCGTCGTTGGTCGCTCGTTTACCGCTGGTTAAGCTTCAGAACGAGGCCAAGTGCAGCTCCTGTATAATGGATCCGTATCTGGGCAATGAAGTACATCTAAAGATGGCGTATTTCTCGGTATCCAGTTCCATCAAGAAATATAATGGACCGTGATTTGTCTCTAACGAAGGAAACCTAGGTGTCTATAGGTGAAGAAAGGGCATCTTTGTTATGTAGTTGAAGAAGAGGCTTATTTGAATAGATGAAGAAAAGTGCATTTTGTATTGAGGTGAAGAAAATGGCATATTTGTATATTCTTGTAGGTGAAGAAAATGGCATAGTTGTATGTGAAGAAAAGACATATGCGTATATAGTTAAGAAAACGCATATTTGTACATAGGTGAAGTAAATGGAATCTTTGTATATAGGTGAAGAAAATGGAATCTATGTATATAGGTGAAAAATGGATTATTTTTTTATATAGTTGAAACAATGCATCTTTGTATTTATAGGTGAAGAAAACACATGTGTGTGTATGAAGGTGTATAGGCCAAGAAATGTTATTTTTCAGATTGTATATAGGTGAAGACATTTGCATCTTTGTTTAGGTTAAGAAAGGACTTGTAAAAGTACGTTACATTGGCACGTCTAACCTTTTACCTACTGATGGCAAGCAGAAATGCCCCACTGAGCATTCAATGACAATGCCATTGATTCATAGGGAAAGCGATAGTGGGATAACTCAGTATGAACCATAGTCTTAACGTTCTTCGTTCAATGGGTTATTGTAACATTGCTTCAGCGTCCTTTGTCTTATTTTCCATCTAACATTTACAGATGTCGCTATGAGATATCTGAACTTGTAATTCGTCATATTAGATAGATGAGGAAATTGTAGACTTATTGTGTTAAGGAAATGACATTTCTGACATTTCCATCCTACAATTGAAACAAATGAAACGAAATATATTTTAAAGTATGACATTTCTTAACTTTCTATTATAGATATGAATGAGTCTGGTCATTGAGTATTTTCTGTTTTCTTCTAACCGGAAATGGTATCGTAATGGTGATGGTATCGCGACCATCATTAGCCAGACGGAAATTTCTTAGACTCTTTATTAGAGCTACACACATTCCGTTTGCTATATACGAGTGTATAAGCGGAAGCTTGTTATCACAGGAGTGATACCGATGTTTGTAGAGCCTGATGCAATATGGGAGTGTATGTAATGGCGACTTCATCAAGTCGGAAATACAAATTCGACGTAGAATTGGACGAATTGATTCGCAATGTACATGTAATTAGTGGGCCATCCTTGATAAAGACCTTTCGTTGCAATTATTTCGATTTTACGAATTTTCTTTTTTACATTCTATTTTACAAACAAAGATAACCCCTATATTACATCAATATCAGCCATGCAGTAATAATGCATATTAATATGTAGCTAATTTCGACTGCAATTTAATCGAGATTCATGATCACGGGCTGGCTTAACCCTGTGTTTTTACATACTAGCCAAATTGAAATACAAACACGCCTGGCATTCCATTAATTAAGGAATGTCTGTAAATGTACACACGTCTGTAAATCCATAGGTAGACTCAAAACGGCGCGTGCTTCATCGTCCGTGTGTTCGAAGTCGCTGAGCGGAGTTTTGTTGGTCTATGGATATGCTCAAGACGGTGCGTGCTTCTTTGTGTTTATTCTGATATTTACCTGTGAGCTGACAGTGTTGATTTACGGGTATACTCTGAACTTGGAGGAATTGTTCGAGTCTGGGAGACCAAAATGTTGGAATCAATTGCTATTATCATGCCCTGTTCTATCTCTCTCTCTCTCTCTCTCTCTCTCTCTCTCTCTCTCTCTCTCGCTCTCTCTCTCGCTCTCTCTCTCTCTCTCTCTATCTCGCCCCTCCCGCTCTCTCTAATGCTACTATCATGCAACACCTTTATTTAACCACATGGTCATAATTCGACTAATATTATGCGTCTATTGAATGGAGGACTACATCACAAAGTTGGACAAGCAAGAGTACTTAAGGGGAGATAACTGCCCTTCTATATATTGGGGTAAATGAAGGCTTAATCATCTATTTACACTACTACTCGCTCGAACATGCTCGAAGAAAGCTCCGAACAAACAAAACACTTAATCCTCCTCCATCAAAATTATCTCCCTTCCGAGTTGGCGGATGTCAGAAATGAAACATCGTTTAAACATAGCACGATGGTTTTAAAGAAGAATACCATGGGCCATGATGCAATTATGATATGAATGTGCCTTTGAAAAGTAGTGGATGTTTGTTCTATGTCTAAATCTAGATTTTTATAGAACTAGAAAGTCCCGAAGTAGCATAGAACCATAATAGGCTGACAGAAAAGAACGTTCGTCAGATCGTTGTACGTATATGTCATAGATGACCTTGGTTATCGGTCATTCGTTGATCAAACGGTTCGGACAAAATGTATTATTTAAGATTGTGGTCAAATAAGGTGGCATGTTTCTGTCGGAGCAATGAACTATGATGACACCAGGTCAAAGGTCAAGCCTCAAGATCGATAGTGCAATGAAGTTGTGATAATTGGCTCATTAAGAAGATAGTGCGATGAAGTTGTGATAATTGGCACATTAAGATGATAGTGCGATGAAGTTGTGATAATTGGCTCATTAAGATGATAGTGCGATGAAGTTGTGATAATTGGCTCATTAAGAAGATAGTCCGATGTTGATGTTTGTTTTCTTTAGGGCTGTCGTTCACGAATGATAGGAGTTTAGTTCTGATCCGTGTGGAGACAGTCAGAGGTGGGTTTGACGGATCTGGATCTAGTGGAAAATGGCATCTTGAAGAAAAAGAAATAAGCCATTCTAAGAAATCGATCCTTTCTCGTATTCCCTCAAGAAATCATTTCTGTACGGGAAAAAATGCTGAAATGACTAGATCTGATGCCGATAAACGTTTGATTTGATCCCATTTAATGCCCTCGCTGTATAAAACAAATTGTCGGAGAGATGATTTAGACTCCTAAGCCAGATGTAATGTTCATTGGAAGCTTATTCCGATGTGGTGATGGCAATAACTCAATTATGATACTATCACGTATCACTTTTATTTAACCATATGGTCATAGTTAGACTAATAGTATACACATATTGCTATGGAGTACGACATACCCAACTCCCTATATGCGTACTTTATGATTTCGTTATCGGCTTCATTGTTGATTATAACAATGTGTTAGACACGTAGTTTATGCTATTGTTGACATTTAGATTTAATTTAAACATGCAGTTTGTGATATAATTGTTGACTTTAACGCATCCTCTGAAACATTCCATTTATCCAATGTCTTACTTTATGAGACAGGCGGTTTAAACTATTGTTGACATTACAACACTTAATTCATAATGCATATTATGCTATTGCTGACATTAATGCTTCGTCGGAATCGCTACGGTAATTCATGCCATTTATTCAATTTCTTACTTCATTAGACAGGCGGTTCATATTATTGTTAACATTATAACAATTAATTCAAAATGCAGCTTATGCTATTGTTGACATTAATGCATCATCGGAAACGTGGTTTATGCATTTCTTTTCATTCATACTTCGCTAGACAAGCGATTTGTGCTATTGTTGACATTAGTTCAAAATGCAGTTATTGCTGTTGACATAAACGTAACTATGGAAATGTAGTTTATGCATTTTTATAAAATTCACATTAACTTTCATTAGAAAATCAGTCTATGCTATTATTAACATTAACCATTAATTAAAGAAATGTATGCTGTTGTTGAAATAAACACTTTGTCCGAAACGTATATGAGGCTATTGTTTACCATTATTATAAATAGCAATACATAATTCATAATGTATTCATGATCAAGCTATTGTCAGTATTTATTACGTGTCGTCTACAACTGGTTTCTACTTCAACGAAAACGTGTCCACTTGAGTAATAAGTATGTGGTACCACTCGGCAATGGTAATTATGTACATAGGATCTAAATAATAGTTCTAGATTGAATTTGCCGTGAATCTAGTTGGCGTATCAAGCTTTCTGGGTGCAAGCATATCGACAGACCAATGATACTAGTATATGGAAAATAAATGTCGTGGTAGGTTACATATGATGAAATGACATGCACTAGTTGTCAAAAATAATCCGAGGTATCGCTCTCTCTGTCATTGGCCATTTGTATTTGTTGCAACGCTACAAATTGTGAGGGCACATGGTCCCGTGAGAATATCTAGGATTCGTTCAGGCACAACACTGAATCATAGGCTGAAAGACTTGTGGTGTCACCTTAGGCAAGAAGATTTGTTCGAAAATGCATCTGTTCACCCAGCAGAGAATGGGTAGCCGGAAAGATGAGCTGAACATGTGGATAATAACCTTGTAGCGCCTTGAACGGCAGCTTGGATTGTATACTCCCCATGGCGTTGAGAAGGAATTGATTGCACACAGATTCGCTGACCGGGGTAATAATATAGCGCTATGAGCGTGCTTTCGAGCGTGGATTTGGCGCAATATAAATGTTCAGATTATTATTATTAAAAATCAGATCTTGCACAAGGGTGGTTCCACATGCGGTAATAATAGTGATTAGTAGAGGGAGTGCTTGTTGCTAGTTCTTGCTAATTTTTGGTGTTTGATGCATTTGTTGCAAGTGCAGTCATGTATGTGGGTAGATTTAATTTGTGGAGAATTCATGAAAAGCTTGTGGCTAGTGCAGGCAGAGTGTTTTTATTTAAACATTTAGACTGTCTGTAGAGACACCACCACACTAACCAATAGACACTACTTTAACACGATTGACTATTGCTTTTATCAACTAGTGTTGTCAGCTGACATATGTAATTGCTGTGCAGACGCTCGTGTTACATCCACCTTATACACTAACGGTTCGTAAATGCAGGACCAATAAATGGGCCATTGGTACATTACGCTCACTAAACCTGTCAAGAGTGTTTCTGGAAAAAAAGAAGCAAAAACAATATTTTAGCCGTTGCTCGGAGCATGATACTGCAGTATTTTCATCCACGTCTTCGGATGGCGCAGTTTCCATTTTGCAATGCAAATACTCGTACATGCAACACTATCTTGGAACATTTCGCAAAGAAACTTCAGCGAAATCTCATCAGTCGTCTTCGTAATTTGACCTGCAAGCGAAGAGTCGGCTCAGCACAATCTAATTGTCGTATTCAAAACAGCGGCAAACTCTCTCGTTGCGTCAGCGGCGATGATTAAGACCTCTTGACAACGTCTCTCATCTCCGGGAGTCCCAGCCATTCCTGAGCCGCAAGTTCGAAATTAGACGCGGAATGAGGTATTGAGGACGGTTGATGAAATCTGACTTGAGATGTTTTCTGCATATTTAGCCATGAAGGCGATGGAGCGCATGATATGACTTTGGTGATATATAATTGAGAGGCATGTCCTCCCGGCCAGGCATGTAATAACTAAGAATCTATCCTTCACCTCAAAGAGCTGTGGTTTGCATCAAAGAAGACCGACAAGAAAGAAATGGTTATACTAAATCACATTTAATATAAGATGTTACTTAGGAACTGTGTAGCCACGCCTTCGGTGGCATTATTTTGTTATGAAAAATATAGAATTTTGGCGTACTTTTATGCATGTATTACTGCCCGCAAATATATTAACTAAATCTTACGTTTTTTGAAGAAAATGCAAGAAGCAATGTTATTTGATTACAAGTATAAACTACCACGCAACTGCTAGTTATTGCTTATCTAATAATATGATCACTCCTTTTGTAATTATACAAAAATATGTATAATTATACATTATGTTTTAACATAGCTATTCTGCTCATACACTGGGTTGCAAGACTGTCAATCAAACACATAATCATGTATATAGTAACTGTTATATAAGCTACCATAGAGTGGTTTTCATTGACTTAATTTCTGGGCAAGACAAACAAGAGATTTCTAGTACCCTATGTGATTATGACACTAAATCTCAAAATACCGTAAATGAGTGTTCCTACTCGCTTCTAAATATGACACACTCGCTTATTATGTAAATGCATGAAAAATATCACACTAATATTATATTCAAAACTATTCTATTGTATAAGAAGTTTAATAGAAATCGTGAATTTTACTAAATGTATTATTTGCTGAATATTAAAATTGTATTATGAGCAGTATAACATCGATCTAATGTTACAACTTAAAAACAACAATATAATAATTAAAGTTTACAATATCATGTATATATAATCCATTAGTTACATATGTATGTGCGTTCGTATGCGTAGTTGTGTGTGTGTATGTGTGTGTGCGTGCGTGCGTGTGTATGTGTGTATGTGTATGTGTGTGTGTGTGCGTGCGTGTTTGCGTGTCGGTACGCTCGTATTTGCTACTTTTTAGAGACATTTTTTATTATGGAAATATTTTCGAAAAATTAATTTCCAAAATTGATTCCATATTAGTTTTAAAGATTTCAATAGCACAATCGATGCGATTTTCTTATGATGACGGAACGTACACGATACTAGGCTTAAATACCTACACCAAGGAACACGTCGTGCCACTCCAGCGATTCCATGATGATGGCCCTTTGCCCTGAAGAAAATTCTTTAAATCAGATTAGATGGGCAAGATACGGTGGGTATCACGACCCTGCTTGATTAAGTAATACGCATACTTATTGGCTTTCTTTAACTAAAGTTGATATACGTGAACCGGTAAAAAAAAAAGGTTTCTGAACTTTGTAGTGATGGCCCTCTGTGGTAATTTAAAGTAGAAAAGAATTCAATTTGTAGATGAAATTTCTTGTAAACTATTAACTTAAATTCCATTAATCGATTCGACAGTCATTTAGATGATTTTTTTTTTATGATCTAGTCTCGATATCTACGAGGTATATTCGTTGGCTGAAATGTTATTTACAAATAATAAGATTGAGATTTAAACCAATTTCGTTTTATATGGTATATATGTGTATCTTAGATGTGTAGAGGTACTGTACCTTATTTAAAGAGCGTCTCCCAGGGTAATTTGTTACTGTACATATGCATACCTTTATTAAAAGGGGATCTTCCCGGTTTAGCTTAAAGTAATTGTACATACTTGTATTTAAAGGGGAAGTTCCCTCCCTCGTTACCTAATTAACCCTCTCCATGCTGGAAGCAACCGGAGATGCCATGAGGAGCAGTGCCTGTAACTAATCCAGCAGGGAGAGGGTTAAAGTAACAATGTACCTGTATTTAAAAGAACCTCCTTCTCTCGTTGCTTAATTAAAGTACGTTAGTACCTGTATTTAGAGGATAACATCCCTCCCTCGTTACTTAAGTTAAGTTTGTACCCGTATTTAAAGGATAACTTCCCTCTCTTATCTGCCTATCTTTTTTTTTTTAAACGCCTCATCCGGCCTCTGTATTTAAAGGACCCGGATTAAATCAATACTGCCTCACAGACTTGTTGATAAAGGAGTTAGTTGCACGTGGCTTCATTCATCACGTACACAGACAATTAATTTCAGCTGCATCTCTACAAAGGTACATTTCCTATATTTTTTGGGGCGAGCTCGTGATCTTTTACAAAAAGTAGGACACGAGCATATATGCGAAAACAGCGCCATCCTAAACGGCGCGCAATAATTTAATCACACGCCTACAACTATTCTTCTTTTACGGCAAATTTAATAGATCTCAACAAGGTCTTTCCAACTTGAACTGATAAAATGATAATGGATTGACACTTGATAGAATAGGGTCACATATAAATGTAATTATACCTATAAATGAGTTTAAACTGGATTATGATGTAACGTGCCCGTGGATGTCTCGATGAAAATGCTAGGAATGCCATATATTATAAAAACGAGGCATCCAGTACCATCCACTACATTAGCGCATACATGGATGTTAGAGCATGGTCGTGTATCCATTGTGAATATCACTATGGACATAAGCTTATAAGTATTGCTCCGTCAAAACTGTCACTGTGGCAGTATTGTTGTCAGTCTATAATTGTGATAATTATTATAAATTGGTTCGTCAATAAAAGCTGCACGCAGGTTTGCTGCAACGCACAGCGCTACTGTTGTTGTAGGTTTCCTGCAGCTGCTTCTGTAACCTGATAAACCGTGAGGTGAGGGAAATAATCTTGAACGCGGCTATAAAATCCAATTCAAACTGAAATCACATATGCAAGATGGTGCCATTAACGTGTTAAGGTGAGTCGATCCGTTGTGACGATGCGTCGAATCGGACCGTGTGAGCGTATATACGACCAATCGAACTAGACTCGACCCATGTGAGAGAGCCTTTAGTAAGACTAATATGTTCTTACGACTAATACATATAACCAGTGATGTGTTAATCTGATCATTGTATGCAACGTGTTATACGATTGTACTAAATTTTACACGTTACGTTTTATGCTAACAACTATACACTACGTATATTAATTCTTTCAGATGGTTACGCAGAAGCTGACGTCGACCTGCGGTGGTTAGGAGGAGGTAACTCTGTATCAGGAGTGGAAAACATCGAACTCCCCCAGTTCTCTATAATGGATTATTCCACTGTTGTGTGGGTGGAAAGATTACTTACAGGTGAGTCCGTGTTGGCATACAGGCACGTGCTGCATGGTCATGTGCATGCATTAAGTCGGTTTGACACGTAGTACTCGAATGATTGCCTTCTCATCTTGGGACGTGATCAGAAGTTTGATAAGATCGAAGGGCAAAGGTTGAAGGTCAATGTCTTGTAGACTGTATTACACATTTGACGTTATAAACGTAAACTTTCTCCAATTAATGGATTGATATCATGCAATTATTTTAGTAATAATTGTTTTACTGTGTAATAATTGAAGTAGCACTGATACAGCATCCTTGTAATACATCTGCCGTAGAAATATTTTCACAAAATCGTTATTTGGATAATGATAATAAAGATTATTATGTGACGTATGTTTGCTTTTCAATTAATTCCTTTCTTCTAATAGATGATAAATTGCGCATACAATTTTCAAATCAGCGTGTGACGCATTTCCGAAAGATTCATTAAATTTTATGTAAACTCACTCACGAAGTCAAATTCGCCACAACTGGTTCTAGTGGTAGGAATCTACTTATTGGCCAAAGCAATTACTGCCTTCGTGTAGTTAACATGAACGCCGTTACCACCAGTCAATATTCGGTGTGCTTAGCATGATGTAAAGCCATTGTCAAAACTTTCCTCCAAAATATTGACTTTTCCCATGGCCAATAACGAGGAAACGGGCTGGGTTGGATTTTTTTTTTATATCTATATCCTCTTCAACGATAATGTTGACCTTTTCAATTGCAAGCCCATAGATTTCCCGGAGACTAATTCACGTTTAGAATTTTTCTATTGACCGTAAATTTCCGATAAAATCTGGTCACAACTTTAGAGACAATTCTCGACCTATCCATATTAACATACAACGTCTTCCCGTCATTAGAAAAAACATCTGCAAGGATCCTTCGATATAACCAACATCCTGTTACTCTGTTCAGACATCTTTGAAGCCTTTGTGTTTCTTTTTGTGGCAGGTTTCATTTGATTAGATACGGTTTGCTACAAGATTGCTTGGCTTTCTCTGAATTCAAGGCATGTGTTCTCTGAATAGTTCGCAGACCAATTTGACAAAGCTTAGGGCGGGTTGCAGTCAATGCCAAATCGATTCTAGCTTCAACATTTCTCTGCCAACCACGATCCGTCCTATTCGTCATATGGAACCTGGTTCCTCAACAAATTTTATAAGAATTAATTTTAATTTCCAAGCGGATATTAACATCCATTTTGCATACATGTATTGCCGACGATTTAGTGCAAGTTGAAAAATGAAAGATAGTTTTTAAAAAAGAAATGAGGACGAATCGCTGTTTGCAGCGTAGTTCAATGCCAGTTGTGGAACTATTTTAGTAACAGCAATATTAGAATGCATGTTTGATCCATTGAGATGCAATATTGGCTCTGCTACCGGTGCCAGTGGCAACGACAGTTCATTGAATCCGCTGTTGGCATAAAACGTACCCTTGTTTAATAACTAGACAAGGGGAGACAACTCATTCTAATCTAAATGAAAAGCCGAAATCGTGGGTCTGTGGAAATCCACTTCATTCTTTCGATCTGTATAACAGCCCGACTAATTACAGACAAAATCAGTAATTCCTACGAAGTTCTTTTATTTGAATGTCAGTGGAACAAAGAACAGACTTGTATGTATGTAAAGCATATGAATATACACCATCGAGCAATCATATCGAGTGTATTAACGTTGATACTACCACTGATATGCTTATGCTTATCTGTACCAACATAGTGGTTTATGTATCAGCACTGTCCAGTAAAATAGTATATGGTTTGTGTGTGTGTGTATGTGTGTGTATGTGTGCGTGCGTGTGTGTGTGCGTATGTGTGTGCGTGCGTGTGTGTGCGTGCGTGTGTGTGCGTGTGTGCACGTGTGTGTGTATGTGTGTGTGCACGTGCGCGTGTGTGTGTGTCACATATATACGCGGTATTATGTTTAGAAAACACGACTTTTTAATGTGTAAAATAAATTTAATTAATTTAATATTCTCGTTTACAGGAAACTATAAGAGGTTATCTCTGCATTTTAATCTCCAAAGAAACATCGGGTATTTTATCTTCCAAACCTACCTTCCCTCCATTCTCATTGTCATGCTGTCGTGGGTATCCTTCTGGATCAATCACGAAGCTACTTCCGCCAGGGTCGCTCTCGGTAAGTGAACCTGAAATCCCTCGAGTTACTCCCCACTACATTCAAGAAAATACCAATATATACTAAGTGTCAACAATCTCCACGTATCACTTTTCGTGTATTTACTCATCTATCACCAAAGTAAGTTCACAAAACAGATGTCATCTATCATCTACGTTTAGTCTAAAATATTTTATTAAAAAGAGGATTTTCAATTTATAGTAATAGTATATAGAGATGTTTATATATAATTAGATAATATTATCAGAAATTTAAGTCAGAATAGTAGGTATACAGAACAGGACATGCTTTACCTACTCTAATATTTCTTTTCAATAGGCATCACCACCGTGCTGACCATGACCACGATAAACAACGGCGTGAGATCATCACTGCCCCGGATTTCGTACGTGAAGGCCATCGACATCTATCTGGTCATGTGTTTCGTCTTCGTGTTCGCCGCTCTCCTGGAATACGCAGCCGTCAACTACACGTACTGGGGGGCGAGAGCAAAGAGGAAAGCCAAGAGGTTGAGAGAAAGATCCTTCAGGCAGAAATCTGACGGCGAACCTATGGTAAGATAGCGCCCATCTGAAGATCAGGGTACCGTTGCGTGAAGCTTTTGTATCCATTAAGAGACCATATCGCTCTCGTATGTATGTATGTATGTATGTATCTATTATGGCCTCGTAGTAGATATATATAGTAGTAGATTATTAAATCCCCATAAAAGGATTAATTCTGGAACAAGGAAAACACAGCTAATGTTCGAGAATCGGATTAGAATCAGGATCTTGCTTTGGGATCAAGGTCATGTCCCACTGATCATCCAGTTGATTTTGAATTTATATTTTGTTCTACCTCTTTCAATAAGAACCCTCCAAAGTCTTAAATAGCATCATGTATCATGGTTTGGGGGTTTTGTTACATGGATATGAGAGGCTTCATTAAAATCGGTACGTTACAGAAGAGCCATACTCAGCAATTTCTCTTGCACATGACTTTCAAAGGTTCGGTTTTCGAATTTACATGGTTATATTGGGAAGTATTATAGAACTCTAGTAAAACAAACGAAATAGGTCAGTCCTTGCCGAATGCCATATCCAACATTAATCGTCTGAACTACGTAACAGCGTATGTAACCAGGCCCAGATTTCTCGAAACAAACTTCAGTTTGCGATTTTTTTCAGTTGGGATTTCTCCCATTGACTCAATGCTGTAACTTGAGTGAAAACCTAAAGCCAGTTCAGATTGTGCTCAAGTTACAGCACTGAGTCAGTTGAACAAACACATTACGACGTTTATCTATCTCGACACATTAAAGCTTTAAGGTTTCAAAACTAATATTGTACCTCTGAGTTAGACGATAATAAAAGCATAGAACATAATTTGGCTAAATTGGGTCGTTTGCGAAAACATAATCATATTTAGATATGGGTTTAAGTCCAAATCATTAAAACGGGTGCAATGGTAACTATACTCTAATCAAAGACAATGGACGAACCATTTGGTGCCAAGCTTTTTCAGTTGTATTGCCTCTATACCACACTCCCCTCCCCTTCTCCATTTTCTATTCAATATTACTTAATCGAACCGTTTTCGAGTATAAAACTCCACTATATAGCCCCAAGCATACGGTCGTATTAGCTAACCTAAAGCAATGTCAATGACCATAGATCGCGTCAATGTGACATTTCGAGATTTCATTTCCAGCATTGTAAAACCTGCTGGTTAAAAGCAGGTCTCGTAAATCAATAATAATTCTAAGTCTGCAAGGTTTTCGCCAAAGTTAGTGCTAGATTTGATGATTTATGGTGTTTGAAGTAGGAGGGTGCGGAGCCTTTTCTTATTGCCACGGGGTTTGTACCAGCTAATCAATTACCAGACTCTGCCTCAAAGTTCATCATGTCCTGTGCAGGAGAACGATTAAATCGGGAAACAAGACTAACACTTTATATCCTACTTGGTATGTACGCGAATCGCAGGGGGTACCAAACCTGCGTGCTCACCAATCGGGTGCAGGCTAAAACAGCGCCACAACAAAACGGCCGCAGTTACAACGATGCCATTTGCATGTACATCCATCGGGCGCAGGCCAAAATGGCGCAACAGCAAAACTACCGCAGTTAAAACGGCACCATTTTGGCAATAACGGAACTTGTCATTGGTGAAAGCGGACACTAAAACTATTGGTGTACCTCTGAGTACAATTGCACGCATCATAACATATTTCAACAGACACTTGGAACATTTGGAACTCCAATGATATCTCCGATTACAAATGCACGCATCACAGCATACTTCAACAGACATTTGGAACACATATAATATATCTGAGTACAATTGCACGCATCACAACATACTTCAACAGACATTTGGAACTCCGATGATATCTCCGAGTACAAATGCACGCATCATAACATACTTCAACAGACATTTGGAACACAGATAATATCTCTGAGTACAATTGCACGCATCACAACATACTTCAACAGACATTTGGAACTCCGATGATATCTCTGAGTACAAATGCACGCATCATAACATACTTCAACAGACATTTGGAACTCCGATGATATCTTCGAGTACAAATGCACGCATCACAGCATACTTCAACAGACATTTGGAACTACGATGATATCTCTGAGTACAAATGCACGCATCATAACAAATTTCAACAGACACTTGGAACTCAGATGGGAAATATATCCGTACATATCTGCATTTCACTTATATAATGTGCCGCCACCATCACTTGAACATACATCTGTACATGGACGACACTTGCAACATCAGAATCACATTACGCTTATTCTATGTGAAGTATCATCCAGATCATTGAGTTGGTCCGGTGTTGTTGTCAATTGGAACCATATGAAATTCAAATCCGACTCGTGGATCAGAGTAAATGTTTACCCTTGCAATGGAGTCTTGTGTGAGGTGCTTGGTCCGTAGATTGCATATACTTCATCTGGCCTTAAACGTGTCATAAATTTACAATTGGAGAAAATAATGGTATTGGGTGAGGATTGCATAACTCCTTGAATTGAACTCAACAGTCCTCTAAAGCAATATAAAACCATTTTCAGTTGTGAAGACCATTATGGAATAATGGGTTCGAATCCAATATTCATATGAGGGTGTACCTAAGTACTCACCACACGAAAGAGTATTCTCTTGCGATGGGATCTTATTATTAAATCTGTTTACTATACCGCGATATCGTCCCACGTTATACGGGATTCACATTTCCCGTATCATTTCATATGATGACATATTTACAAGAGGAGATCGCTGCCATTTTTTTTAGATTAAGGAAGAGGAGATCATCGGTTATTCCAATACGTTTGTCCGGCATATCTACCAATCCGCGGCTAGCAAATATTCAATCTCGATATGTTGCCAGGAAACTATTCTCGTTCCCTCATAAATCGAGTTTCAGAAATAACTCGGGACCCCTGCGAGTCGTTGGAATTCGATCGCATCGAGAAACATTTCTCATTCATATATTCACTCGAGCTAGCACTGCATTTTACAAATGTCTTTAGATTAAGTTATTTGATTTCTCTTTGGTTGGTGATTGGCTTGTTGGGAAGGGACGCGCTTCGAAATATGTTTTGAATACAGCACTATCTGACAATCTATTGACGAATTAACGAACATTTCCATGTCAATATTAGTCTCGTTTGTTCAGTTTTATCTGATTTTTATTAACTGTACGTGGTGTTTAATCATAATTTGTCATGATTGGTATTGTGTTAGTTAGATATACATGTATGTCACTGATAGTAGTAGAATAATAATAATATATGATAACATTAATGATGATGATTATAATGATAATATTAATAACACTACTACTACTGCTACTACTACTACTAATACTAATACTAATAAAACTAATAATACTAATAATACTATGACTATTAATAATAATTATTATTTTCATTATTATTATTATAACGACAACAACACTGAGTAGTAATTTAAATAAATAATAATACCAAAGTTGTTGTTTGTATTAGTATATGTATAATTACTATTGTTGGTGATGATGATGGTGGTAGTAGTAGTAATAATAGTAGCAGTAATAGTAGTAGTAGTCGTAGTAGTAGTAGTAGTAGTAGTAGTAGTAGTAGTAGTAGTAGTAGTAGTAGTAGTAGTAGTAGTAGAGTAGTTATTATTGTTTAATTCATTAGTTTATTATTATTAATTACAAATTACTAGTCATACTACTACTAGTACTACTATTAGTAATAATAATAATAATAACTACATGATTTTTCTTTCAGAATAATACCTACGATGCAATGGAGATGAAGGAAATACGAATGTCCCCAGTCATGGGAATACGAAACAACCAAAGCCTAATTACAGACGTGGAAGCGGAAGGAGCCGAACCTCCTAATGTGCGCATGACGACAATTCCGAGGACATATGTTTCCCATGGTTACCTTCCCAGCAACATCGTGCGGAGAAGGAATAGTAACTCTCAACCCAAAAGAAAACGCCTCTTTTCTAATTTTAAACAAAAAGCGAAGAACATGAAAGTGAAAATTCCGAGAGTCCAAGATGTAAATACTATTGACAAATATTCGCGACTCATGTTTCCTTTATTGTTCTTAATTTTCAACGGCGCTTACTGGATCGTATATCTCCTTGCGTGAGACGAATGTGCTGTATGGATCTTATGATTATTATTTGTTTTAGAATTTGTTTTTCTCCCCCACGACGATAAAAAGTTGACGAATTTGTAATTTGAACGCAATACCTAGGGCCTGACTCGTGAGTCATATTTCACGGACTACATTTTACATGAACACCGGAAGTGTTGGATGTCAAAACACTCCCATGAAAGTACACATTTTGTTGGAGATTTTCTATGACGCTGGTGCTCAGTGACTTTACTTGATTTCGAGAACGTTACGCCTAATATCATTGGAGTAATAGTTTTGAGAGAGTTCCACGACAGGTGTCGCTCCAGTCATTCATGACCACTGTCAGAAGATAACCAGTGGTAGGAATTGCTCCAATAGATGTAGAGGCCTACAATGTTGTTACTTCAAGACAATCTTCTTTCCACAAGCACGACTCTAGCAGTACCGATCTTGTCCTATGCAGGGTAAAATACATGTTGACGTCGCGAAGTCACGTGGTATCTGGGGAAAGAGATCAATATGTGCATGTTCAACTTCAGTTGCCGCCCTTGGATTTGGGAATGGGCTTTCATTACAACGTTGATCGTTACTCAAGCCTAAAACTGAAATTGAAACGCATTTTTTGTGTGTGTATCACGTGATTTACATGTACATGCATGTATGTGAAGACGTGTATGTGAATATCCATAGTGTTAAAATCCCACCATGTTTTCACAATTCGTGCCATTTTTTTTATTGTCTGTACTATGCTGTAAATATTCTCTATATTATAGTCCATAGGCACCGAATATCACATTATTCTGTTTTCAGTTCTAAAGGAATGTTACAGGATATAGCGCTATCTAAATAAAATGTATTATTAAAACACGTCCTATAGAAAGCCTCTTTGTATATGTATTCGTGTCCATGTTCATGTTGTCCTAAATTCGATCGGTTGCGAATAGTACGGTATGATTTTGCATCCAAAATTCTACAGATTTTAGACAGCATCACTATACCATTTCTGTTTCATAAAATTAAATACATCCTTCAGATAATTGATGTTACATGAAGGGCAACATTAAATATGGTTTCTTTTTTTACGTAATTGTTTTTCCGACTCAATATTATATAGCACTAGCTATCACTTGCACCATAGTAGTAAATCAATATTTAAATCAGCATTGTTATATACATATTGGAGTGGCACAATAAATGTCTTGTTTGAATAACTGTCACTTTACATTATGCAACATGTTAACTATACGCATGCGTGAGAAGTCACATCATGTAAATAGAGTTGTGTTTAATTTCTTAGTATATTTCTGTATACAGTACGCACTGTGCTGTATATGCGACGCTTATATATTGGACTATGCTCACAATTTGCACATTTCATTGTTCATATTTGTCGAGATATCAATGAATATATTATATATAGTATGCCCGTTCAACGCGTTGAATCACAAGTTACAAAGGATCGCTCCAATGTAAGTGTTTTATACGATATATTTTTGTGTGCAATATCACTGTTCCATTCTGCAGGTTTCTTACCACTTTTTCAAACGGTGTAGTACGATTAATTTTCATCTGTCAGTTTTATAAAGAAAGTATTTTGAATTCGAAAGAAAACAATGCAAGTATTATCGCATGTAAGAATATACTTGAATTGTGTGAGACTGTTAGATCCACATCGAAGTAGGAAACATCGAATGTAGATATTATGGCTTTTGTTCGACGTTACCCGGAAGCTGTTACCAAGGCCAGATAGGTCATGTAAACGAAAGTAGTTGTGAAATTACGGAAGTAATTAAATAGGTTTCTCTCGACTTAGATGTCGCATTAGCTATGGTTATTAATATATATGTATGACTGAACTAGTATGAACAATACTGTGCAGCACGTCAACGTCAACGTCAACGTCAACGTCGACGTCACCACTTGGCAGTTATACATCATAGTTTTCATTTCGCGTAGCCACAATCATGAGTAACTGAAATAAACATATTAAATGGGCATTCTAAAATGCGTGGAATTATCGGGGAAAACATGGTTTGTATGTTATCCAGGATACCGCCTCATAACGACGTCCTAACGGTTTATTAGCTCCTAAATGAGTTATGCCTGCCCCAGCCAAGTCCTGAAATTCTAGGACGGGATGAGACTTGTGACGTCATCGTGAAACACTTGTTATCGAAAATATCCGACGATTCTATCGATTTGATTGGTTGAGAGATGTCCTTGACAAATTCGGATACATTGGATAAATTCGTTACCAGCGTGATTTCCGGGACATACGGGGATTTACAAGCCGAAATATTGTTCGTACAAACCTCGGCTTTCGGGCTCGGGGTATAGGCTACGGCAATGTTCGACTTGTAAAAACCCGTACATCCTGGAAATCACGCTGGTAACTAATATTACGAGTTGTTGACTTTTAGGACTGACTCCTAAACCGGGGCTATGATAATGGCCATTTTAGAAAAACATAGAAAACTACGTTAACGTACCTATATTCTGATTGGCTGTCTGCAGCCGTTGCTCGTTGATACACCTACCGCGATTGGTATATTAATAATGTTGGTACTGTATGCCTTACAACTTCGTGTAGCCCTCTCGTCAACTTCAATTGATGTTTTCGCATTGCATAACAACTATAGTATTTTAATTTGGCAAGTAGAACATTTTCTATTCAGACACTATGCTCACTATGTAGGTATGTGTTTCGCTGATGTTATGTGTGTGTTTTTAGTACAATTAGCTTTTGACACTCGCGTCATCGTAGTATTTCTGAGTTTCATTTGTATTTATTTATTTTAGACACATATGCCCGCATATTGCCTGTATGCTATTATCGAGCAGATGTCCACGCCTCACCATTACGCTTAAGGAGAACTAGAATTTCATGATATAGTTATAATACAATGTATCTAAAATTTGAAATATGAAATAAATATTTTTATGCAAATATGAATTTACTGTCTTCTATATATTCCTGACAATTACTGGAATCCAAGAGTTCCGCTATGCAATATCCAGATATTCAATAATTAATTATTTCAACCTAAATCTATGGCTATGTTCCTCTGATTATTTGTCATTTATATTAAATAAGGTAAGTGTGGGTTTTTAATTCCATTGCGAACCATGCTATTGGTAAATTCTAAGTTTAACGATTGATTGTTGGTGTTTGGAATGGTATTAAGAGAATATCAATTGCCCAGTATGCCAGAAGTGCATTATAACAGTTCAGTGTGCCTACCTCTCGACCAACTCCTTCAATCATTATTAGCAAGGGTACATTATATCAGTTAGGCCAGATTCGAACTCTGATAACACTAACTCCAGCTAACATTCACGCTGACGTTAGTTGGGGCGTTGCCGCTGTTGCTTCAGCTTGAACCATTGGTTGCAGAGTTCATGATCAGCTGATTAAAAGGACGCCCATTGGCCTTGGAAACCGATTATATAATTTAAGGAATTACGTTCCATAAGGCCGCGTGTTCCCCTAAGGCGCAACCACTTATTGTGATGGATTTTTTTGTTCGCTTTTAATGGAAGATATTGTGCAATTGGGAAATGGCTTTCGTATTGGGTGACCATGTACAGAACTCCAGGCAATAGCATAAGCCAGCTCGGAATTTCGAATATGCACAGAATACGCACAAGCGTGTCAAAGGTGGAAGCACATTATAGTATAGTATAATGATATTAAAATGCTTATCACAACCATCAAAATACTTTACAGCGGTTGTAAAAATACACGTAATGCCAAATTGGTGATAAACACGCATTATTATCGCTACAGCGCCTCAAAAAGATGTTCATATGCGTTCACCATTGACACGCGCATGCGTATTTTGCGCGTATTCGAAACTCCTATATGGCAATTGCCATCAACTGTGACAGATTGGAACTAAATGGCTAGTTTAAAGTGGCCGTTGTCCGATGGATAGTGTTGTGTCCACCCTGTCCAGTTTTAACTGACCAGCTGTGTCATGGTCAATCTTTCACGAAGGTTTCTTATAAGAACGATAGATACGAAAACGCTATGGTCTCTTTACCAAAGCTTTGTAAAAAGATGTCCCATTCTGATCATGACTAGCGTTTTCACTGCTGGATGGCACTCTCAATGATGTCCTGTTCACGATGAAATACATTCGTAAGTAAAGTATTCAAATAAAGAATAAACTGCAATTGTGCTTAGGTTTATTAAAATCTGAACAAAAATACCGATTTTCTTTTTACATGACCAGAAGAATTAATTGCAATTGTGCTTAGGTTCATTCAAATCTGAACTAAAATACCGATGTTATTGTGCATACACCAGCTTGGCAGATTCATTCAATTGCCATTCTGTCAATTGTATTTCTTGTTGACCATTATCAGTGGCACGTCGTGCATACATCCGTATGTTGAAACCTTACTGACTGTAAGAAAACGAACATCAATTGTAAATTGGGTTTACAATTTTAAAAAGAGTATTAACACACTTGCTGAAAAGACTGTACACATCATGTTCTTTCAGTTGTATATACTAGTATTTAGTCTATTGAAGGCTGAACAACGATACAGCTACTAAGGAAGATTGACATGAGAACGTTTAACGTATTCAATAACGTACATTTCGCGACAGTCAGTACGAAGTCACAGAGTGCTTTACCCATTCAATGCCATTACTATATTTATCATATACAAAATTCTACCAAAGTGATATGTCTACAGCATCACATGATTTCCTTTCAACCTATATAACGAGTCCTACATCAGAACATTTATGTTACATCTGCCATTATGTGAGAACGGTTGGTATGTGGCTGGGTGCCGTGAAAGCAAGGCAGGAGAGTCAACATCGTAATCAAACCCTGTCAGAACAAATCGGCGTAATTCGGCGTAATTCGGCGATAACGATGTTTGAACTAGTCTACAATAGATCCTGTCTATTCAACATTCGGAATACCGACACGCCTTTAGAATTAGACTTCTTCTATCTAAACAATGCGACATGAAATGTTGGATTTTGGTCTATTTCTTCGCGCTAGAAAGCAAATATAGTATGATCAATATTTAGAATCAACGCAAAGTGATTCTATTGGGCTAGATTCTATATACTGATGATGGTAAAATAACATTTAACTATGGTATCTTCTAAAGAATCAATTTAGAAAGAATATGTGTATTTTAAGGCCTACTAGTAATACTGTTTTCATCAATGGCATCATCACAGAACATGCCCGCCATTAACCCTACACGTGCGTCAAAACCAGTGCGTAATTTTACTCAACACATACGTCTAGTATATGCAATACACACATGTCACTATACACGTGTCACTATACACGTGTCACTATGCAGTATACGTGCTTCACTACGCAATGAGAGAGAGAGAGAGAGAGAGAGAGAGAGAGAGAGAGAGAATATATTTCATTTTTATACAATTACATTTTTTACATTCTCTTAGGAGATTTTTATGTTTATTTAAGTTTACATTTTGTTAGGAGTTGTTTATGTGTATTTAAATATGTGCATCATGTGCGTCTTGGAAAATTAGCATTCAAGCAGTGTGATAGAAAATCGTATGTCACGAGTTTGACAAAAAACAAACAACATCAAACACTGAACACGCAAGGTCGGGAAAAAAACGTTTTTCAGAAGATGTAATCGAATAAAGACCGGTAACAACTCAATTAATGGAATTAACCCAAGGTAAAGCTTCTTCAAAAGCCCCGTCTGTAATTGTGTTAGTAATGCACGCTTGATCACCGAACGTTCCTCTTCAATTACATACATTTAAGTATAGACTTGCATTATACATCTGTTACAGGAAATGTCGTAATTAAACGCGTTGTAATCTTTCGGAAATATATCTATCTACTTGAACACATTTTAAATAACAGTTTAATTATGTCGAACGTCTTCAGTCTTTATAATGATGAATTTGTATAGCATGACTGTGCTCAAAATAGTCATTTTAAAAATAATTTTTCCTTAAATATTAGGCCATTATTTTGTTCTTCGTCGATCATACTGTGTAGAGAGCATATTTTAGCAGTAGTCACTTTTGTTCGTGTTTATGTGTTTTTAAAAAGACATTTCAATGCCTTAATCGGAATAGACCGGAATAGACGAATGCAAATATATCGAGGCAAGTATTCAGAGGGGTATTAATGTATCCCTCCGGTAATGTAAAGAACGTACTCCCGTCTTGGTGTAATGGATCAATATGTTTTCAATACATCGTGAATGATTAATGACGAAAATAATAGTATCTGGTGTGGAAAATGTGGAAATTTAGATGTTTGCCCATAATCTCTCCACTTCCACGAAATCGTCGTTATAAGCACAAAATATAGTACCCGGTACACTGCCACGATAACGATAACGAGATAACACATACATACGCACATACATGTATATATGGACAACGCACATACATGTATATATGGACAACGCACATACATGTAGATATGCACAACGCACATACATGTATATATGCACACATACACATCACAAATGTCAATATCTTCATAGTAGAGTTGTATATACCGAGTGTTCCATTCAACAGCGTTGACGTAAATTCGCCAATACCTTGATTACCAGCATTGAAGCTATCGAAGACGTGCTACTCAGATGCACTGACCGAGCCGATACACTGCATGCCTATTTCTCAGTGACAGCATGTCTATTTCATTGCGACGTGGCCGTCTACGCCAGCTCTCCATTCTGACGTAGACCCGTTTACGTCCTATGCTCATGCAGCTCGTGAAGCACAGGCTTTTCAAGGAATACGTGCTTTCCAAATTATGGAAGGGGGGCGCCATGCTGGTATATAGAACCATTGAAGGCTTCTGTGTGGGAGATTTTCAAGAGAATACATTTATTTTAGACGTAGAGGACTTTCAAGAGTTCCATTAAACATCTGCACGTCATCGCATGAATGCTGTATACAGCTAGTGGGAAGGAATAAAATGCTCCATCAAATCTAGCTAGAGACCAGAGCCTATTCTCGAAATAGAGGATATTACACGATGTTCGAGTGTAATAATTTTATGCACGAGCTTCAGCGAGTGCAAATAAAATAATTTCACGAGGTACATAAAGTTGATATTAAATAGAACATCGTGTAATATCCTATTTATTGCCCCAGGTGTATTTGATATATGTAGATTCAATCTAAAACGATGTTTTACTGATAGCAACGAATATATATTCGGACGAATATAGTTTGCGCTAAATCCGGTTTACTATCGTGTGAAAGATATATACAACAATCAAACGTAGTTCCGGTAAAATGTGTTAATTAACGTGACTATAGACTTCTATGAAATCTATTTCTTATAACAATATAGATGAGTGTCGAGAAAAAAAAACTTGCCTAAATACCGCTATCAATTATTATTTCATAATCATAATCTGTCAGTGCGGGCGGTAAGGCATCAGCTGGTCATAGGAAACATCATCAGCTGATCGTGAACGTGTGGTGGATAGGACCAAATATCCCGCCTTCAGCTGATTTCGAGGCTCGTGTGTTTTCGAGGCAATTACATTTTGCGTTATAATGAGAGAGCGGGTTCGAGTTCAGAGGTCAAATGCAAATTAGGTCAGTAGGCGTGATTCCGGCTTGGATCGACATAAAATCGTAGACAAGATAAGTAGTTTACAAAAGCATACATTAACCATGTGTAGTTTCACCTCTGATCACTAATACCAAAAATGTCCAAAGTTTAAATAGCAATCCTCGCTAAACTGTCAGCCGAAATGCAATCTCATGCAGTCGTCTGCGTTCCTTGTTTACATCATAACCCAAACGTCACGAGAAACAATACGGAAGCCAATTCGGGTCACTCTTACTCGTTTCCAAAGTATTTCTGTTGCATGAATTTCAATAGAAAAAGAGGCCGTTAGACCGAAAAACGTGCACATTGCAAACTTTGACTTTTCAGTGTTCAGATTTACAGCCACGTATTTCTCTATAATAAATGCATGTTAAAATAATCAAATGTTTTCAGACAAACATTATCTATATGGAGTTCTAATTTCTTTAAAATGAATCCATTTAATACATGTTTTATTTGACATTTTGACGGAACCTCGACATCAAAATATCTGCCAGTGGAATCAGGAATTTTTATTTTATAAAGACTTTTATTCCAGTAGAAACAAAGAATACATCATACACATAGAAATGGTACACAAATATATAGCAAACAGTAACAATTAATGGAAGCAGGAATTGACGGCAATCGGATTACTGATGATTTCTTGCGATGGTTTGTTGTTGAGAAACTAAACATACTGTTTCTAGTATGTATTGATGTTCAGCTTCAACGAGGGCTTTCGCAACAACAACAAAATGGCGTCTTATAACCAGGTGAGCAGCGTTATTTCCTTACTACCTCGAAATCCCCTGACGCCGGGATATTAGAAGATATTATAACAAAGAAGTGATCGGATCATACTAAATTCATTGGATTAACAACTAGGACAGATGGAGAAATCATCAATGACTATGTGTTTTTGGACGAAGATCGCTTTGAACTGTTTTCAAAATATTCAACTTGAATTTCAAGAAAATGCTCACGTGCTTAACGCGTGCAACAGGTGTTCAATTTTGACATTGAGGATACCCACATATATTGGCGCAATAAATACTTTACTTATTATATCGGAGAAGGAACTAATTTGTTGGGAATGCCATTGACTTTGTATTGTTTTGTAGCAGACGATATTATCTTAGGGGGTTTGCAAAGATATCCGATAAATCTAGGCCTTCTTGATATAATTGTTCCATTTATTTTATTTATCATATATACATTTCTATAATATTCATGTTCTTAACTGATCACATCATAATAAATTTAAGGTAACAATTCTGTTGTTGTTCTGTGTATTTAAACTAATAAACGTTCTTAAGTTAAGAACATCGTTAGAACGTTTCGAGAATAGGCCCTAGAGTGTTGGTGCACTCAATTAGCCATTGTTGTCTGATAGTGCTATACTAGTCGTATTCTCTATTACAGGCACTTGAAGCGGGCCATTATTTTCATTAAATTCGTTTTTAAAAACAATTAATAATAATGAGATATGTCTAGATCTAATCTAATATTTTTTTAAATTAACAATTAAAAAATAATAATAAAAATTAAAACAAGGGACCCATTGACGACATACAATATAGAACAGTATTTTACTCCGGCTGGCTGGGAATCTACACCACCTCCAGTTCGGTACTTATTTTTAAAATATCCGTTAATATTTCTACATGCATTACGATAGCGAACATGTACAGTAATGATTTTTCGACAGGCTCGTGCACTCCATTGATCACGTCACTGCACCGAATTGGGAATATTTGCTATGAAAGTCGGAAATAAGGCGAATCTTTCCGCCATCCAACTCTTCGAGATACGTTAAGACAGACGGCTTATTAGATCTAGCCATATCTAACACCCCAACAAAATATATTTTAAAACAATCTCTCATTATTTTGGTTTTGTTTTTTAAACGTATTTATTAAAAGAAAATAATGGCCCGCTTCAAGTGCATGTGTCTCTATCAACAGCTGTACATTTTCAACAAGAGTTTCCGCTATTTATACGGTGTACCAGATTAAAGACACTTCCGTTTTCGCGTTGGCGTCCTCTATGAGATGTTTCATGTCATATCTTTTGTTACTGAGAATTGTGCTTGTGTATTCGAGAATAACAGAACCACATAAGGATTTACTAACTAATTCAATAACTAATGACGTGATAGTAACTTCTAATTATGTTGTGGCCATCAGCTATGAAATCATCTTTCAAAATTCTGTGAAATGTGACTTGACATGACATGACAAACTTATGAATACTGGGTCAATGTATACCTGCCAAGATTATATATGTTTTTAATAATTCACGTTTGCGTATTATAGTTAAGGCTAGAAAATGGACAATCATGTGGGCGTTTACACAATCATTCCTAAAGCAACATCGAGTCCTGAAGTAATGGGTGTCTGATTACTTATGTAGCGTATACAGATAAACATTGGCCCTGTACACTACCGACGACATCTCTGCTGAGACCGATAAGAAACACGTCGAAGTTACCTGCGGCTCCCTTCAAGTGTTGTCGACCGCCGGTAGCGATGTCTAGGATGTGTCGGCAACTTGGGCACCGGATCTCGAGAGGGCATTATATATCTGTGTCGGAGCTAGCGGAGACGTCGAGGAGAAAAAGAAGGAGAAGAAGATCACTTGCTGTTTACGCGTAATCTTAACGAGACCGGGACGAGCACCGGCTATAGGAGGTAAACGACTTCCGGGGATAACCGGAAGTGCTGACGTGATCAATGTTTTAACTTTAGAGTGGTTTTCTGCCTATGGTACGATCGCTCTTTTGTGCAACACAAGCTAACATTTAACATACATAGTCCAAGATCATAAGTATTACATTTTAATGCAATAAGTCTATGCTAAGTATTATTCTAACCAAGCAAGAAATAAATGAGGAAGGAAGTGCGAAATAACTAGGTGTGGAACCAAATAAAATCTGTATAAGCAATAAGACTTTAACTATAAAGTACATTATATTCAACATAAATCAACAGGGTTTTTTTAATATTTGATTTTATTTGCATGTATACTGGACAGGATTACTTTTAATAATTACCGTCTGGGAAGTTCTTGTAGAATTCATGTAGACTATGACCTCCATTTATACTCGCCACAAAACTGGGTTCCTGCCAACTGACAAACAGTAAACAAAGTGGCAAAAACAGGCTGCGCGTACATCAGAGAACCAGTTTATTCTGACCAGCACGACACCTAGCGGAGACTTGGCCATTCAACAAGAACGTCGACTTTAGACCGCGAATACTTGTTTCAGAATAGGCAAACACTTCGATAGTTTGGATCTAGTTTACCTAATCAGCTCTTGTCAATCAAAGTTCTTAAACCTGGGCGATGTTTCACGATGGCAAGTCAAGGGTAAAGTTTCAATGGTCATTGTTTGCTCTTACACCGCAATTTCCCTACTCTATGGGAGGGTCGAGATATGGGCTAATAGTTATCTCAGCGATCTATATCAGCCTAGTTTCAACTTAAGTGCACTTTAAAAAAATCAACATTATATTTTGGAAGAGCTTGCCATAATGTTCGGTCTTCCGCTGATCTCATCGTGACGATCACGTGGACGGTGAATCGAGGAGTAATGATACCCTCTAGAAAATGGTTACACATTCTGTTCGGTAAACACATTGTTGAAAGACCTATGATCCAACGTTCCACCTCTGAATGATTGGATGATGCTATATGTCACGTAATCGATAAAGCTCAAACATGCCTCAGTTAGAGATGAGAGTGTGCGAGATTGAGAGTGTTAGTCATATTCTATACTAGCATATATTGTTATGCATTCCCGAATACAATAGTTAATTATTTAATAGTATTACTGGTAGTCACTCTTTCAATGCTCTATTAATAAGATCAAAGAAATATGATATTAATATAATCAGAAATATTCGGATAAAATGTATTCTACATTTCTTTTGTGTCTAGCTACGTTATCCATGGTGGTTAAAAAAGTCCGTGATGTTACTGTTCACCCAGCAGAGAATGGGTACCCGGAAGGGTGAGATGGAAATGTGAATCATAACCATGTAGCGCCTTGAACGGCAGTTTGCGTTGTATATTCCCCAGGGAGTTGAGAAGAAAATTGAGTGCATACAAATCCATTGACCGGGGTAATAATGTAGCGCTATGAGCATGCTTTCCAGTGTGGATTTGGCACAATATAAATGTTCACATTATTTTACTGAATATGGAATTGTGGTTGAAATATATTGTCAAGCATCTTAACATCATAATCGATATGACTGTAAAAAGATATTACTCTGGCAACGTTACACATCAATTTATTCATTCTTCTTAATCGCAGCATCAGCAAAGTCTCTCCTGTAATTTGGCATACGTCGATATTGTCTCACACGATGTATAACATACATAATTGTGCTTAAAGTACGGCATTGCGTTCAGTACAAGAGCACTGTTAGACCAACGGGGGGTCTTAAATCACGCTTTCAACACAGAAATAAAAAGCACCGTCGTCATCGATTAACATTGAATTTGCCGTCGGGAAGAGCCGGGAAGAAAGTGGTGGACAATCACTCCCAAACTTATGCAATCTACATGTCCAAACCCTTCAGCGGCCGACGCTGAAACCCTCGGACAAGCCAATTTCCTGTCCGCAGTTACGGGGATTGACGGTGGCGGGTTGTAGACGTACAATGGACAAGTTGGACAGAGCATGATTCTACTGGACTGGATCGTCTAGACATAGGTTTCCAGCCGAGCGTCTAGAGCACTGCTTCCGGTGCGACCGCAATACAAAAGAAATCGGGGACAATTCAATTAATGGCAATCCTGACTAAGTAACACTAGTCTTGCGGATGTGTCAATGGATGCCGATGAAATGTCCTAGAGGTTGGCACTGGATATATTATACTCGTAACATTGTAAATAAGTGTGTAAGTATGTAAGTATGTGTGTGTGTGTGTGTGTGTTGTGTGTGTATGTGAGAGAGAGAGAGAGAGAGAGAAAGGGGGGCGAGAGACTGTGTGTGTGTGTGTGCGTGAGAGAGTGTGTAAGAGTATGTGTGTATGTGTGTGTGTATGTGTGAGAGAGAGAGGGGAGGGCGAGATATTATTTGTGTGTGTGCGTGCGTGTGTGTGTGTGAGTGTGTGTGTGTGAGAGAGAGAGAGAGAGAGAGAGAGAGAGATATCGTGTGTATATGTGTGTGTGTATGTGTGTCTGTATATGTATGTGTGTGTGCGCGTGTGAGTGTGTATCTGAAGATGTTTACCAAATTTCTGAATTTTGTCCGACACTAACTTACAAAGACGTACTTTAATTTGTGTACGACGTTGTACGTAGCTCCAATGTATTTTTGTTTTCTATTTTCTGAAAATAATAGTTAACTACAAACTAGTTATATTACAGATCAACAAGCATTCTCGCAAGACCTCCGTGGTTAAAGACTTCTATTCAATTGCAATATAACCATAATATGCAAGCGAGTATACTGTTAGCAATAATATTAGCTTTTCCAATAACAGGGATATATAACAGTCACATAACAGAACCTTGGCGTATAAAACCTGGATAGGATTATGCTTGGAACAGAACACGCTAATTACTATTACTGGGCGGGCGACTATGGGCACCCAAGATAACCATCAAACCAATTCTCCAGCTTATTTCTACCACAGATATCTTTAATTTCAGGAATTGGCGTTAGAAGGGTATTGCATAAATCTATATGTCTATAATACCGAAGAAGGGGTAAGACTGTTTAACGGACGTTGTATATATACGATAGTTATTTCGTATTGTGTGTGTAGCAAATATTTAATTAAGTATTTAAGCTAATAATAATTCTACGATTACGTAGAATAAGAGAGCGAAACTATTTGTTAATTATCATATGGTAAGCGTGATTTAAATTATTACATTAGTATGATAACGAACCTATAGAATTAATAGGCACATTCTAGCAAATATGCATGTGTATCGGAAGAAAAATAAATTCGATATAATCAGTTTTATTTGAAATAGCGAGACATATTTGAATATCTTAATATTTGAGTATTTACTTTGTCATATTATGAAACGACCTCATGCCATTCACGTGCACGTCATTCTGCTCCTTTCATTATACAGATTTTAACACTTTGAACCTAAAGTACATGATTTCTATGGTAAATTATTCATGAAAATCTTGTTGACTCTAACCACGCCAAACGAAATCAACAACTACTGAACAATATGCCTATTACATACACACACACACACACACACACACACACACACACACACACACACACACACACACACACACACAAATATATATTTTAAATCTTTACTGTTCGGACAAGTTAAACTAATGAAAAAATATGTGAAATTACAAGTCAACTTTTTTTTTCACATCGGGCCCTAACCTATATTTTAATTAACGTTTGAAATTGTCTTAATGTATTAGTATTTAAGTCCAAGTTTCCCTTGGACCGCCGTCGAAACAGCAGGTATTAATTTAGGGCTTATCAGCGATGGCCGACTATATACTTCCGGTTGCGCAGAGAAAGCTTCAATTGGCAATCCACTTCCGGTTTTCACCCCTATCCCTCAGTGACCTTCATTAATTCCCGGAACAACACCATGCACTGTTGCGAGGACAGAGTGAACACTAATACTTATTATCACCTAGCGTAGTCGTAAGCAATAACACATGGAGTCTTAGTTAATAATAGTGATTATTAGGTATACAAAGAACTATGTTTTACACCATATGTAATAACACTTCCTTTGTTTTGGTATTAGGTTTGTATAACAATTTACAGAGAGAGTGAGAGAGAGACAGAGAGAATAGAATCGTGAGAGTTTAGAGCTACGAATGTATACATGGCCTACACGTAATTTCAAGCTAACTACATGTATTCAAGAATGCTTTCCAACTGATGAAATGTTATTGCCAGAGTTCATTCATACTCTACTTTTTGATATGCAGTGAATTGCTTGTGTGTCAACCAATATGAACAAATCGATGGCTTCTTCATTGATGGGTTTTCTAAGAAAAACTGTAAATTGGATGTTTCTACGCTGCCTTAAGATGCTTCCGCTCTTTGCTGCCATTTTAAATTAGCCAGATTGTAATAATAATGAGTAACATGCGTGTATAAGAACCATGGTACTTATGGAAAAAGATAATGAATGGATTACATGTTGATAATGTTGCATTCAATACTAGATTACAAGGCCACTACTGTAAAAGAAATATACTACTGTAAAAGAAATATAAGTCTTTTACAGTATATGGGAAACAAAGTGATTAAAGAACCATTTTAGGTTATAATTCTCTCACCCTATCCGTATGTTTTATATGCACACACGCACACATACTCTATCTCTGTCTCTCTCTCTCTCTGTCTCTTTTGTCTCTCTCTCACTATCCCTCTGTCTCTCTCTTGTCTCCCCCTCTCTCTCTCTCTCTCTCTCTCTCTCTCTCTCTCTCTCTCTCTCTCTCTCTCTTTCTCCCCTACCCCTACAGCATGAATCAAGTATACATACACCACGAAAACATCGTGGATATCGTCAGTCAGTATATGAACAAAGTATGCTAGTGAATAGCTGGCCCCGATTCCTGGAATCAAACTGGGTTTTAATTTTTAGTCAAGTTACTGCAACGAGTCAATGGGATAAATCTAAGCCGAGTAAAATATCAAATTTCGAAAAATCGGGGCCTGGTGACAGAAATGTGAATGTCGACCAAACAAAATTGAGAAAATCTGGAAAATCACAATGCTTAATATTCCTTTGCTTTTTAAAAATGAAATGTCACTGTTTATTGGGGAAATCCCGTGCCAGTGTTAACAACGGGAGGTTTCATCAATATTAAAGTTTCGAAACGCTATGAACGTCAACGTGCTCATGTCGTTGATAGAAATAGAAAGGGGTTCACTACTCTGGAGTGTCAAAATATATTTTTTTCTCGCGAAATTGAATTGCATTATATGAATTTCTCATCAGCAGTCATGAAGATATTAACATATGAATGACGTAAGACGGGCAATAGGCAACGGGCAACGGACATGAACTGGTCTCTCAACTTCAACCGGAAATCACGCCATTGACGCGCGCAAAGAATAATTAAGTTCAATTTTAAACCCGCAACAAGAAGAAAACATTCTGGTAAATTGGACATTGAATATTGTTAGAATGTGATGCCAGGTTTAAAAAGTCTAACGGATAGACATGCATTCTTCCCACAGAATCTTTGCTGTCAATTTAATGATTTTCATAAAAATTGCTTGACTGAAGAGTAGATGTTTATTTTTTAATGATAATGCAAAATGTTTGTGCATACTGGGTTTTTTAAATATGTATTCATGAACACAATATCACAGATTTTAATTGGATTCTATTTTTTCTTTTTTCTTTTTATTGCTGGCGATCTTGATTTTATTGGCAGTTTGGATGGTTACCCCTATGGTCGAAAGAAGATTGAAAGTTAGTATGTGTTCAAATGCGTGGATATTACGCAATATACAATACCCACATTATTATTAAATATTATTTTTTATTATTATTATTATTGTTGTTGTCGTCGTCGTCGTCGTTATTATTATTATTATTATTATTATTATTGTTATTATTAAGATTGCATCTCTCTCGCACTTTTCGTATACCGGTATATAGTCTGCCGTAATAATTGCAGGGAAGTTTGAAATTGTCACTGCTAATTATGTCTTGCCTCCGTGACGCAATATCAATGCTATTATAGGCAGTTAATCAGTGTAAGCCTCATATGGAAAGTAATTCTTATCTACATTGAGTGGTGCCAGTATTAATATAGAATATTAATACTATAATATCTAAATTTTCTATAGTCTAAAAGATTATAGTATTAATATAGAATATTAATACTGTAGACTTCCATTATCAATGTTTTAAAGGCATACACTCACGGGTTTGTTTACATATCTCATGGACAAAAGTGTCTACACAAGTATATTGGGTAACCAGCTACATTTTCCGCATATCCCACTGGTTTTCAATATTTTATTATTTTTGAATATGTATAGCTACGTAGCTTTATTGGTACAAGTAGTCGTGAAAGGTTAGTTATCCCTGTAATCTATTGAGATATTATAGTACATTACCAACTGATTATTCGGGTTTTACCGGAAATGTAAACTGCAATAGAATTTTACCTATCCTACAGTGGTGAACATATATTTGGAGGTACAAAAGCGATTAAAATACCTTTAAAGAGAAAAAAAATGCGAATTACCAAGAGACGCGTTAACCATATTCATTTCACAATTCATTGACGGTTAACATGGTTAACTAATTTCATATCATATGAACAGTGAAGGGGAAATTTTCTACACACACAAAAATAGTCATCATGAAATTAATAGTTGTGGCGTTATTGGTTGCAGGCCATTTCAAATTATTAACATCTATACTACGGCTCATGGGAGTACTATGATCTCTCTAGAGAATAATGCCATTAGTTCTGCTTTATAACATTTAACTTCAAATCTATTAAAACGGAAGAAGTATCAAGTTTTACAAATGTAAAAAGAAAAATCATGAAATTAATATGTGTGCAGGGCCATTCAAAAAATAAACATCATTACCGCTTATAGGATTGCTATCACTGGAGAATAATGCCATTAATTCCGATTGTATTTAACTGCAGACTGTATCTGGACGATGAAAAGGTTCGAGATAAATGATTACGTTATTACAGAATCTGTTTACGGATAACATTCCGCTCTGGTCATAACCTGATTTATGGCTACCATGGTCTGATAGTTTCGTTAAATTAATGACAAGTCAGAATGTTTCATTTCTTCTGTCCCCAAGATTACGAAACTTTTTAAGTACTAAAATTTTTAATGGCATGAACAGAACTGAGATTAGCATGAAATCGTAGATCTATTTAAAAAAATGTTTCGTAATCTCGGGGCCAGGTTAATCCAAGAAAGGCATGAGATGCGTTCAAGACGATATCGTTATAGACGGGTGCCAAGTCTGATAATCCTCTCGCTGGTGGCTGATGACTTGAATGCACCGCAACACTAACGTTTGTGATAATTAGAGAATAACCCACGAGATACGAGTGATTACGGAAAAAATGTCCCGAGTGAAATTAATGTTCACAGTTCCGAGCTTCAGCGAGGAACTTTGAACACTAATTTCACGAGGGACATATTTTCCGTAACTTAATTATTCTAAGTATTCAATATAATCATTTTAATGTAACAAACCATTGAAAACTAACGACAAACAGCTTTATGGAGAGGGCGACCCTAATCAGCTGTTGCGTATTCATCCTCCTGAGACATCAATGTTGTTCACTTCACCCACGGCAAAATATAGATCCTTTGAGTATGTCATTTAGAAGATAATACGCGATGGCACTTAATTTTTATAATACAAATAATATTTAATGGGTAGCAAAAGCATATAAATGTACATCATTGAAATTAATTTCAAGTGAGTAAGAAATTTCAAAAGTTTGGTGCATGTGAACTGTGGCCTGTCAGGTAAAACTAGCAGTCAAAAACGTGTACATTTCACCTACGCACGAGAAACACAAAAAGACGTAATCAACACTATTGATTATCGAATCGTTATTACACAGTAGATATCCACCACGTATATTGTATAATGTATGATAGTTATCTGGTTTTAGCGTGCACGTTCCTCTTCAGTCTAAACCAATGATTTCATAGGCATTTTAAGAAGCATTGGTATTTTATGATCGCTTCTGGAGGCATTATGTTCGAAATATGCGTATGTAAGTAACACGAGGAACTTCTTCGATGGTCGTATTATCCCTCTCCCTGCTGGATCACTGTGAACATCCTCGAGTTACTTACCCTTGGTACATAATCTCTCTGACATGAATGCTAGGTTTCCATCCTGGACTATCTTCACGATGTCACATATAATGAGCATATTTGGTAGATTATGTCTATTCATTTAATAGTTTGATAATTTGATAAGTTGATAGTTTGTACTACGTGATAAGTTAATTATAACCGAATTTAAAATCCAATATGTTTACAATGGTTTGAGAAACTATTATTTTAAGCAGAGGGGCGACGTGGAAAAGACATAACAGACAAAAAGGCTCGATTTGCACGTGCTGATGCACTTCTTCATACACTCGACGTTCTTATACCGCTGTTCTGTCTTTCCAACGTCACCCCTCTGCATAAAATAATATTTACTAAAAATAATTAGTGATAGCTATAAGATAAAAAAAATATATATTATTAATTGCGCAAAAAAAATCGGTAAAAATA
Source organism: Lepetodrilus schrolli (assembly GCA_032361225.1). NCBI lineage: Eukaryota > Metazoa > Mollusca > Gastropoda > Lepetellida > Lepetodrilidae > Lepetodrilus > Lepetodrilus schrolli. The sequence goes on from JAUTBT010009550.1 coordinate 36,663, forward strand.
TATGAATTTTAGAGAGGATGTAGCAAATTTAATATCCTAAGGTTTCAATTGTCTCGCTTTTCGCTTGTCACTAACAATTACATAACTAGTCCCGTGCATTGATAGCAATCCTTCGCCGGATCTTTTCGACGGTTGACCTGTCCGAATTACGGGGCCTCATTCGTGTCCGAGGGACTATCTGTAGCCCGAGGAGGGCCGAATGCCTGCTGGATTAGACAGACACTGCTCTTTGGGACATCTCCGGTTGCCTCCAGCATGGAGATAGTTAATATATTCATGTATATTTATTAAATTATCAATTTTGTTCTCCCAGTAATAGTAGCACCTCTCTGCTGTAGAGGATGCTATTTGGCACTCCTCTCAAATGTGCATTTATTTTGAAATACAGCATATCTTCTAAGAGTTATTTCCCTTTTAGCCCGTTGTATATTCAAACAAATGTATACTAGCTGAAGGTAAATTTTGTGGTACCTATAATGTACGGATCTGCTAGTATAAATTGATCCTGTAAACGGATGTATTTTTTGAAAATATTAAAATATGTCGTAATATGATAGTGATAGATATTTTTAATTGGGAATGACTGGTTAAATAAACCTCTTGTGTTGACAACTCGAAGACAATCCGTTCATCATTATATCGTCATCATCATCATCATCATCATCATCATTATCGTCATTGGTCTACCTGGTTTTACCGTACCGCCATATCACAGTCTCAATCAGTTCATCATTATATCATCATCGTCGTCGTCATAGTGCATTATTGCGTTAAGAGGAATAAAACATTCATTAATTGACGATCTAAATTAGATTTCCTACAAATGTTGTCTTGCAGAGAGCAAAAAAAAACAAAAAAACATAGAAGATCTATACAATCAAATGTTATTACTTCCACACGTTATTTCGCCAAGTGGTTATTTTTGTACTTTAATTGAATTTTTCATGTAATTTCCATCCGCTATGAATATTTACCTAATAACAATACCGAAATGCAATAATTTATAATCCGGTAGCCATTTAATGTCTAAACAAATTATCATACGTTTCTGTATTCTGGTTAAAAAGTACTGTTAATTATTAGTTATTCGCCAGTGCATTGTAATCAATCCCCATTTTCTAGTCTTGATGTATTGAAGCTATTTGGGTTTTTTTCTGGCACTATTTTTCTTGGGGTGCAAATTACAAGATGAAAGAATATAATTCAATTTTACGAAGCATGATAGATAGAAATCGAATCATCTCCGAATGTTCGGGAATATTCTCTGCAATGAAGATAATAAATTAATAATAATAATAATAATTGCACTCATAATCATAATAATGATCATAATAACAATATTGATGTTACTACTGCAACTACTACTACTACTACTACTACTACTACTACTACTACTGCCACTACTACTACTACTACTACCACGACTACTACTACCACTACTACTTCCTCTACTACTACTACTACTACTACCATTACTACTACTACTACAACTACTACTGTTGCTACTGCTACAACTACTACTACTACTACTACTACTAATAATAATAATAGTAATAATAATAATAATATTATTATTATTATTACTAATAATAACAATAATAATAATGGTATTTATAATGTTTACATTTAATACGGCTCAAATTCAAATTCACACCAAATCAACTCAAATGTTTTTATAATATAACGCCTGTCAATTTGTCAGTGTGCACTAATTTCCCTCTCAACCCCTTGTGCAGTATTCCAGACGGTCGAAAGTTATTTGTTTAGTGTATGTATACCAACCCTGGCATGTACTGTGTAACATGTATGTTTTATCGTATCAAGAGTTGTGGTAGATCTTCATCCCACCAAAAACGTATCGCATCTGCGGAATATGTCAGGAAGCAATGTAAACATTTGAAATATATACGAAATTACGCTCAAACTGCCATTATTTTCACTGCTGACTAGTTGGCAATTTGTTCCCTAAGCTATCAGTGTGTTTAGGGGCAATGGGCAATGTTCGCCTAAACAGAACATTCTCGGAGTCTTGTTACTTGTAGAAATGTATGTTAAATTGCTCGCTTTGGGGATTTTCGATGAAAAATAATTACTGGTGCTTCGCGGCCATTGGATTTGAATTAGTAATAATAACGCTTAATTAAATGCATTTAGTACAGTTGCCCGATTATTTAAATACGTTAAGGAATGTATGCTAATTTGAAGTGGAATAGACTATTGAATGAAAACATCAGGAAAATGGACTGGAATTGAAATAAAACTATTACTTAATTACTAAAGTATGTATGTTTAGAATCAGCGTCAAATATTACTCTTGGTTAATAATACTTCATTTACTTAAAATGTGAGAAATGTGTGTACATGTCAGCTTGTTTAGAGGGTTTTAGCAATTATAATCAAACGGGAAGCTTTAATTAGCCATTGTTCTTGATGGCTAGGCTATACAATGTTAGTTCAATACTTGAAAGAAATATTGATATCATTCAAATAGAGCTTGCCACGTTTCAAGTTCCAAAATACAGTATATGACAGGTCACTACCTCGCATTTTTCTCATTCATTTTAAACGCATACCATCACGGTTTTTGATATATTTCATGGTCAAACGTATTTTACCTGAAAGTAATGTATATTTGATTTGTCTACATAATTATATTGGGCAACAAGATACATTGTCTGCACGCACTACTGGTTTTCAATATATTCATATTTTATAATTTTTGTATATTTGTTTTTTATCTCGCATTTATTATTGTTTTTAATATCGCGTTAATTCCTCGATCTACAGTACCTCTTGAAATGGTAAACTCTTCAAAACAATTGAGGCCGAAAATTGAGTTCTCCTATAGACCATTAGATCAGACTTTTTAATTTTCTGGGGTTTTTGTTGTCTAGAATCTCATGGACTTGACCGGGCGTCAGAGTACAAACTCCAAGAGTGATTAAAGGTACCGTAGTACAATCATGTCCATGGGGGAAAGTTAATCGTTAAGCGACGAGAATGTTAAATCATGCCTCACGAAAAATGGATAAATAATGTCCATAGATGCCAGTGTTAGTTCCTTTTGGACCAATGCCAGAAACATGTACCTCACAAAAAAATCGGCTAATTTATCAGGAACCTGTGGATAAGTGTGTGTCCGTGTTTTACAAAGGCAGAACCAAATGTTTTGTGACAACATCCTTCAATGTTTGAATGTTTTGTTTAGATGTATTGGAAGTTGGGTAATGGTGTTTTGTGGTTCAACACATGGCATATTATAAGGCCGAATAGATTTTATAAAATATTTATCGATTTTCAAATCGTTAAGCGATATGAAAGAACATTTAATTGATCATCGAACAATTTACAGATTACAGCAGATAGCGTAAATAATACAAGTGTGTGAAATATTATAAGAGAAATCGTTCGTTAAATTTTGAATGTGACATAAAATCTATAAACAATGGTATGTACATGTTGTTGAAACAAAATCAATATTATGGTATTTTGTTACAAGTATTATCATTTATGTTTCTTATGAATGCACCTAACGAAAATAATTATTCCTGCACTTTTACAAAAATATGATTACTAACGTGATCTCGGTGACAAGAATACGATTGCAGTGGATTCTTGTAATCAAAATGTGATCGCGAAAGGAAATTAATCAGCCTCGTATTACCAATGGCTGGTCGATTTGCATACTTTAACCATTTCTTTAACCTCTAAGTTAATGCTCTTTTAGCTAACATGAAATAATGAGTTATCAAGATTGATATGTAAACGAGTTGATCAAAAAGGCAGTATATCCTTGCCGTAGTAAACAAAAAAAATGTGTGTAGTGCTTAAATATTGAATTATTAGACCTGAAAAAAAAGGTTAATGAGAATTTAGTTATAATACGCTATATCCCATATAAGTTCAAAGTAATTAATTTTAAATTGCGGTCTGAATTTATTATATAGAACGCTAGTAATATATGTTAGATGGCTTTAACACTTTTGATTTGATGTGAATAAATCTGTTCTGTTGCGGTACTAGTTCAGTGGAAATGTAATCGGTATCGTGAGTGATGCGACGATTTGACAGCTGTTTACGTCAGCGACGTGGAAATGTACATTAACTTGTCAATTTCAAGACGTCACTGTCACCATCAGATGCAAAACAATATCGACTCTCCGCACCATTAGCCAATCAGCATTCACCATTCTTGAGTCACTTTAGTAAAAACAAGATTTGTAAATCTTGATTTATGCTATTATCGATAAATAAATTGCTACTAGCAATTCTCAACAGAATTATTAGCTCGCACGATGAAAACAAATACATTCATATAGTAGAATTAACTGTTCACTTCCATAAAATATCTAATTTTAAAAAAAAAGGATACGTCTCTCAACGACAATGAGCTTAAACAAAATTACAGTCTCATTTAACTAATTACAGTCTCATTTAACTAATTACAGTCTCATTTAACTAATAATAATGGTTGAAAGTCTAAATTATAAATATCTTTGACAGACATTACAAAAGAGTGAAAAAAATTTTTTGTAAAACACGATGCATGCGTAAGTGTTCGAAATCTTAAAAAGAAAAAGAAAACAATCCTGAAAGTTATAAATCTAATCTCTTGAAACATTTAATTTGATATTAGATTAAACATTATTTGTTAAATAAACATACAAAATAAACGTTGAAAGTGCATGCAAACGCAAGATTAAATTGAGTATTGCACGCATAAAGGACGTATTTAAAACAATAACTCATACATTCCACCCCCACCCCCTCCTCCCCAGGCACGTCCTAGGCAACCATGGTTCTTTAACTAATTGGATCTGTGAGAATTGCCGAGAATTGGCGAGAAATGCCGAGAAATTGCAGCTTCATCGTGTTTACTTATCTCTGGACGAAATGAATGATCCTCCCGGGGTTGAACAACATCAACTGAATGCTCACGTACTATAACGACACTGCAGAATAACCGTAGCACTTACACAAACAGACCTATGTATTTCAAACCAATCCTAAGCCCTGTGTAAATATCAAGGTGAAATTCATTTTACGTAAATGGAAAGTGCTCGAATCTTTATGAAAAGGGATCAAATGCAAAAATTATTCAGAGCCAGAAATATTATAGACATCGTTCTGAGGAAAATACTTATAATTAATGCAATCAGATCTTGTCTTCTACTACATTTTTGAGTGCCATTTACTACGTTGCAAATTATTATATAATAATTCATATTGTTTTTCAACTACTGAATAATTATTGTATTATAACCTTTTGAGAAAGTTAAAAGAAACTTTATTAAAATGAATAATAATAAAACTATTGCTGGTTTAACTCACTATATTGAACAATATGTGAGAACCTTTGTCCATTCTCTGTTATTGTTCTGCAATATAAGGGCCTACTTTTTCTGTTGAACCGATTAGATTGTTGTTGTACGTCTGTGTACATGCACCTGTGACTAATGACGAGCAATGTCCAATATCGAAAACATGATAATTTCTTATCAATCGAAACATCATGTTTCAATAACTGCAAAGATTGTTATTATTGAGAATATCGTTTCCAATCTAATTATAATTCCATCTTATTTCGTTTCCGATACGTAACGAACGGAACAAGATTATATTTTAAATTGACACGTAACCCAAGTTGCAAATGTCAGAGACAGTATCTCCTCCTAACTGCTCTACAAATGTGACATACAAATATGAGACTTACCCTAAAAATAACAAAGACAAAACTTTACTTAGTATACCACAATCAGAACCGTGAAACGTTCCACGATGATGGCCCGTTTGTAGCTTACTATTCCATGTCAAATATATTTCATGGCAAGTTTTTTCGAATTTTTTTTCGAATGAATTTTTATATTTCTTTTTATAAAATTAAAAAGAATTCCCACGAAATGTCTTTGACAAGGTAGCCAAACCGACGCTAGTTAAGTTTTACTTGATTATATTACATAGCATCATATTTACAAATGCTCCGTAGTTCTTCATTTAGTAGCGCACCAGTTTTCTACATTTAATTTCATGTCTTACTGTTGAATTCAAACTGCAAAAGCAATATTAAGATAACATAAATACGCCCCCCCCCCCCCCAATCGCCTCCCCCTCACGTGTAAATAATTCCCTACGTAGGATAAACCACAACGTCTTCTCGTTATAATATTGACCGGACTAAAACTACCAGTTTCATATGCAGCATTTGCCCAAAAGGCTCTTAATATGGAAGCATTTAACTTGGAGAGTCTTGTGGACTGGAGTGCTGAAAAATATTGACCAAAAAAAATGTTTGCCAATTCAACATTTCCGGAATCCTTCATAAGATTAGCGATAATCATCTAAATGTGCTAGAATATAGCATACTGGTGGTAATTGCGTATTATTAAACACAGAGCTTTCCGCTCCAGCCGTTAGAACCTCTGGATACCATGTTTCCTAGCAAATGAGTCCTTGGAAGGTTCCCCTAACGTGCGGACGATCCTAACCGGACTACACGGCCTTTGTCTTTGGCTCCGAATGGATTAAGCGGTCCTCAACGGTCTTCACGTTTCTCGAAGCTCTCGTGGGTCTTGGACATGATTTCAAATAATAGTAGCACTTTGCCGTGCTCGGCAATCAAGATGGTACGCCATTGTCCATTTCCCATCCTTTTGAGAACTCCACTCGTGGGAAATGTGGAAAGGGGGAGGGGGTGCCTAATGTATAGCCTTTGTATGGCTATGTCAAGTCTCGAAGCCTGCCGGTCTGAATACTACTGTGGGATATGAGTATCAAGAGAAAGTGGAAAAGTCGTGTAAAACTCATTATACGACGGGGAAATGTGCTAGGAATACGTGAATAGGGATTTCTTGCATCTGATTCTATTTGAGGAAGAACCTATTTTTCCCTTACGTGTTAAATACAAATGTGGGTTGGATTTATGTGGGATGGAACAGCTTGATATTTAAAATTGCATTTTAAGTATGTAAATACTTGGATTTGTGGTGCTTGATCACCGTTCGAATTATACAAACAAAAAAAATCCAATCTATTTAGAAAATAATTTGTATTGGATTAAGAGTTTCGGAAAGATTCTATGTCTATTAATTGAAAAGTTAAAGGTCAATAAAGAATTGATATAATATAATATAACATGTTTTATTTAACAATACCCGAGCGACTTTCTTCTCACCAATGCAATAGAACAACGTTACATCTTAAGTCGATATCAAATTATTTTGGGTTCCAATGTTCATATTACTTAAAAATATAAATTTGTTTTTCAAACGATAGCCACAACTTAAATATACAACTTATGCAGATAATAACATGATTCGTTTGCAACAACAAGGTGAAATAATACATGACAACATTAATTAAGTCAAAATGGGTTGATGACAGTTTTAACAATTCCTGATAATAATTTTAGCAAAGACTGTACCATGAAGTTTTCATTACATTTAAAATGCCACAACATTCAATGAATCTGTCCAAAATTGGTGATATCGGTCAAATCATGTTAAACCAATTACTCGAAGTGTCTATTTGTGAAAGTGGAAAATTCGGGGCTAAATAAATACACGGGATAATATCGCATTGGGGTTTTATTCGACGTTCAATTCCGCTTATTAATTAGTCTCGGGATCTCACACCATCGGGTGGTCATCGCAGTGGCCAAGAGACAACATTGTCCGTCTATCCACTGGACAGTGGATCCAATGCATCGAGAGCCACGTTCTTGCCGGACGGTGTAATTGCATTACCAATATAAGCAGGCAAAACCACGTACTGAAAACCATCGTAAACATCAAAGCAAATTTCATCGTTAGATATCGCTGATCCTCGCAATCAAAGGAAGGAAATTACAAACAACCCTATCCGTAATGCTGATTGTTCGTTGGTTTCCGCCATAGCGAAATAATATTTATAGAATATTAATGTCACCGTGTTCAATTTAATATCAACTCTCATTGTGTCCCGAGTGAAATCATGCTCAGCGTGGTGGAGATATAAAAATACATACTTCGCGAGGGACGTCAATCTGTTATTAAATAGAGTACTGTGTAATATCCTATGTCTTGTCCCCGTTGGTTGTGAATGGACGTAATTCGCTTGAAACTATGCGTATAGGCATAGAGGAACGGA